>JAMPIV010011835.1:0-305734 GCA_024509875.1 Oreohelix idahoensis | reverse complement strand
TGCAAACAATGAACCTAAAATCAGGTACAATAGAAGAGGGAACAAATCATCTCTCAACATACAAGAAAATATTTCCTTTAAGCCAAACAAACTAAGGGATACCATTCAAGAAACCTAAGTTGCTGGCAATACCAATCATATATCAAACATTACTAAATAATATAATCATAGCAATATACAAATGTCAATGCTATTTTAGCAACATATCACTGATGGATGGACAAAATGAAATTTGTTAAATTATCTAAACATCATCCAAATACATTTGTATTACAACATATTATGATATTAAGGACAGACCTAAGTCTGAAAATATATCAGGAAAAACTAGGACACAAGATTTAACTGGAATCATGTGGGCATCTAGACAATATGTCCGCCATCACATTATCCGAACCACGGATAGCTCGCACCGTGAAATGGAAAGGCTGAAGAGCAATAGCATAACGAGTAGATCTCGAGCTCTTCAAATCCTTACTTTGCATAGCCGTAAGAGCTTTTTGGTCGGTTTCCATAAAGAAATGCGCGCCCAGAAGGAACCTTTGTAGCTTAAGAATGGACCAAACCATAGCCAACAATTCACGGTCCAAAACCGAGTAATTCCTTTCTGCCGCATTCAGCTTCCTAGAAATATACATTACAGGATGCAGAGTTCCTGAATATTCCTGCATTAGTGCCGCTCCAATGCCAGTGGAAGAGGCATCACTACGAAGGACAAAAGTCTTATCAATCGTCGGTAGTCTTAAGATAGGATGAGATGAGAACAAATTCTTAACCTGATCCAATGAAGTTTGGCATTCTTGGGACCAACGCACCATATTAGGAGAACCTTTTTTCAATAACGTTGAAAGTGGTGCCATAATGGAGGACAGATTCTCAATGAATCTTCCATAGAATTGTATCAATCCCAAGAGACTACGCACTTGCTTTTTTGTCTTCGGAACCGAGATATTTAATATCTTTGAAATGTTTTGGTCCTCTGTCTTCAACAGACCATGACCAACTCGATGACCTAGGAAGGAAATTTCACTAAACCCAACAAAAGCTTTAGAGGGTTTAGCAGTCAAACTATGCTCACGTAGAGTAGATAGCAATTCCTTCAGACCCACATAGTGTTCTTCCCAAGTATCGCTGAAAAGACAGATGTCGTCTAAATATGCAATGACATCTGCACGATCTGATAGAATTCGTCGCATCATGCGTACGAAAGTCGCTGGGGCGTTCATAAGCCCGAAAGGCATAAAATTCCATTGAAACAGACCCCTAGGTGTCGAAAAAGCAGTGAGAGGTTTGGCGTGTTCCGTCAGTGGGACTTGCCAATAACCTTTCGACAAGTCTAGTTTAGTAAAGAATTTAGCTTTAGAAAGTCTAATAAGTAGATCATCTAATAACGGCATAGGTTCAGCATCGAACTTCGTAACTTGATTTAATTTGCGATAATCAACGCAAAGACGTATGTTATTGTCTTTCTTTCGAACAATAACTATTGACGAAGAATAAGCTGAAGTGGATGGTTCAATTATTTGTAGTTGAATCATTTCATCCAATTCTTTCTCGACTTGTGCTTGAAAATGAATAGGTATTGGGTATGGTCTTACTCTGATCGGATTACGATCAGTAAGTATGATGTCATGTTCTATGACATCTGTGTGTCCAGGAATGTCGGTAAGGACATCCTGATATGATTGTAACGTAGAGGATACTTGACGTTGTTCCTCAAAAGACAAGTTGGAAGAGACTGTAACGTCTCTCCACGATTCCGTTGAAGTAAGTGGAATCGCAGGAAGAGGTAAGTTCACGTCAGAAAAAATAGTTTCCTCATCCTGTATAACGGACAGGGATGAGATGTGACCATGTTGAACTGGAGAGTCGTCCGTCGCCTGGAAAATAGGCTGTAAATAGTCTGGACGTTCAATAAACTCTGTTAGCATATTTATATGGAAGGTTTTATGCCTTCCATCCACATCGACAATATAGTCGACATCAGAAATTTTCGAGACTATAGTGTATGGACCCTTCCAAGAAATGAGAAGTCTATTCTCTCTTGAGGGCAGTAAGACATATGCTTTGTCTCCAGGACAAAGTTGACGTAGGCGTCTTTTCTTATTAGCAAATCGCCTAGCTTTTTCTTTCGCAAATTCGGAAGATGAAGTTGCTAACCTGCACGATTCGATAATCTTTTCCCTAAGAGCTATAACATATTCATATGACGATTGTGTATCATCGTCGATATTATCGGAAGTTATCAAATCGTGTAACAAGGACATTGGCCCGCGCGGTTGCGCGCCAAAGACAAGTTCGAAAGGAGAAAACCCTGTATGCTCGTTGGGAACCTCTCTATAGGCAAAGAGGACTGCAGGTAAAACCCTGTCCCAATCTTCAGGATGATCCTCCGTTATCTTGCCAAGTAAGTTCTTTAGTGTCCTGTTAAGACGTTCTACCAATCCATTGGACATTGGATGATAAATACTACTGAGAGACCTTTTAATGTCTAGCGTAGCCATTACCTGAGACATAACGTCCGAAATTAACTGAGTGCCGTGATCCGACAGTATTTCTCCGGGGAATCCCAGACGAGAAAATACGAGCCAAAGAGCATCAGCGATATCGACAGTTGATATGCTCTTCAGAGGAATAGCCTCTGGCCAACGCGTGCACATGTCCACGCAAGTGAGGATAAATTGGTGTCCTCTGGCTGACTTAATTTTGAACGGACCAATGATGTCTATAGCCATTTTCTGAAACGGCCGAATCGGAATATCTGCAGCCTGAATAGGAGCAGCATGTCTCGGACCCCTAGACTTGACCTCTTGACAAATTTTGCAAGATCGGCAATAAATTCGGATGTCTTTATTCACGAATGGCCAAAAGAATGACGCAAGGACTCTAGTTTTAGTTCTGGAAAAACCCATGTGTCCCGCACACTGAGAATCGTGTGCATGCCGAAGAATTAAGGCTCTCATACACTTAGGCACAAGAATTTGCGAGTGCATAGACTTGTCCGAGTGTTGTACCATTCGTACCAATATACCATTCTTCATAGTGATATACGATTTGTGATTCGTATTTTGATTGGGATCCCCTTTCTTTGCAAGAAGGAAGTATTTCTTCAAAGAAGGATCCTCTTCTTGACGTTTAACAAACGAGTCATGGGAAATCACCAAGTGCTCGTCTTGGCTATCAACTTCATTACTATTATCAGATGAAGTTGGGGGATTAAGAGCTTGAGCTCTTGTCACCACTGCATTGACCGTTTGAATGTTTCTTTCTTCCCAACTAGAAATTTGTTGCGGGGTGCATTCCTTAACCCCATGAATACGACCGATTATAAGATCCGCAATAGGATTAGGAAGAAGACATGCATGGACATCTCCTGTGAAGAAAGGAGTGTCAATCCTAATAATAGCAGTAGGATAGCTTTCCATAGTACCACCAAATGTAACACATTTGATTGTTTTTCCAGTGGCACAGCAAGGATCTATCAGAGACTCCTTAACCCCGACGGTAGTACATCCCGAATCGAAAAGTACTGAGACTAGCCTATCATTTATTAGACCTTTATGTAAGATGAGAGATCCTCTCCCATCATGCGCAACTGTAGCAGGTAGAGCAGGAAGAGGGTGACCACAACTTAGCGTAGATACAGTTGATGAGTCAAACAATGTTAAGCATTGGGGGCATTCAGTTGCTCTCCCAAAATCGAAAGCACAACCAGTGATAGCCCTAGAGTTACCACTATCATTTACTGTATTACAGGCTCCATCAAACTCTTGTTGCGCAGAGTTTGCCTGTTGGTAAGGTCTTTTCTTGTTAAACCTAGGTCTGCCTCGATTATCATTTCCCCTGTAATTATTTCGACTATCATTTCCCCTGTAATTGTTATCATATTGCCTATTGTAATCATCATTCCGGTTTGAATCCCGGTTTCTAAATTCACCATCGTCATAATCTTGACGTCGAGAATGATTACCTCGAAAATTTGAATAGTTATTATTTGGATAGCCTTTACGAAAGTGTCTCAAATTATTACCACTAAAATTACGAGAACTACCATCTTGTCTCCACTGCATAGACGAAGAACCATCATGTGTTGGATTACTCCGCTTCTGAGTGTAATTTTGATTACTTCCCCTATTCCAATTTTGTTGAGCACCCTGAAATTTTTTTCTGAAATTAGGGCCATATGGTGTTGCCGAAGCAGCTGGCAACCCTTCTTTCACTTTAGAATTGCTAACTGTAGCATGGGGATGTGCTGTGGCATACTGACAACAGTATTCCTCCATTTCTTTTAAGTTTTTAGGCTTACGCTCATGAAGGAATGCAAGAAAAGAATCATTAACAGATGACAAAACCTTATCTCGCAATAATAAGTCCATTAGACCTTCATATGTTTTCTCAATCTGAGACAACTCAACCCATCGTGTAAATGTACGACGTATCTTTGTAACAAAATCAGAGAAATCTACTCCATTTTCTGGCAACATTGTCCTAAAACGAAGACGATAGTCTTCTTGTTTTAATTGGTATTTTTTTTAGCAATGCTGCCCTGACAACATCATAATTAGTCCTCTCATGTTCGTCTATTGTCATAAGAGTAGTCACTGTGTCACCTGTAAAAAATGGCATCAGTTGTTCAACATATTTTTCCTTTTTTATGTTATGCGTATCGCACAAAAATTGGAATCTATCTAGATAATCTGCTACGTCATCCTTTAAAGGATTGAAATGAGGCAATTTAATCCTACTAACAAACTCCTTTGTCGTACTCGAAGTTGTTTGCTGAGCACCCGTACTCGCCAATTTCAATTTCTCTAACTCCAAAATTGCGAGTTTTTCATCAAGTTCCATCTTCTGTTTTCTTTCCTCATGTTCCATTTTTCTAATTTCAGCCTCAGCAGCAGCTTGAAGTTTTTTTTCCTCTGCAGCAGCTTGAAGTTTTTTTTCCTCTGCAGCAGCTTGAGCTTGAATTTTTTTGTCTTCCATTTCCATCTGGAATTTTCTTTCATCAGCTTGAGCTTTCCTCTCCTCAGCCTCTCTTTGATACCTTCTTTCTTCAAGTTCTAATCTTCTATTCTCAGCTTCTAGCTTCTTTAGTTCAGCTTCTGCTTTCAATTTAATTTCCTCTTTTTGTTTCTTTTCTTCTGACTTTAATGCAATGGCGAATTGAGCAGATGAATATTCTTCCAATTCTTTACCAGACTTACCAAGGGTCAACCCTTGCTGGATGAAGAAATCCAATGTAGACATTCTGTCTAATGAGATCAGAAACCTGAAAAAAAAAATTAAATAAATTACCTTATCCCACTTCAATGGGAGACAAGTCTGAAATGATAGACTTGTATACTCACTTCACTTTATTTTACTGTCTTAGTCTTAGACAAAGACTTTGTATGTTCCTCTTGTTTACAATGTACCCAAAAAATCACTTGAGTACCTGTGGAAAAAAAATTCCCTTATATCCCACTCACTATGGGCACAAGTCTTTTTTATAAAGAACTTGTATAAATATCTTATATAATATTATTTAACAAACTCTATATGAAGAGTCTACCTTATCAATAATATCAAAACATGACCAAGTATGTGTATGTAGACTGTGCATGACAGTAATGTAGTACAACCAAAAAAAAAAAAAAATACAAAGACAAAGATACAAAACAATACAAATGGCAACACTGTTTTAACCAAAAATGTGTAGAGAAATACACAAGAAAGGAGAGACCTACAGAATACAAACAAAACAAATCGACAATCAAAACTGAAAAACAGACAAAATATTACAAAAACAACGTTAAGTACAATTACATCACAGCTAACATCAATAGCGACCAATTGTCACTAGCAAATTTCCAAATTAAGAAAATTTGCACCTACAGACCGCTTACAGTAAGCCTCGATCAAGTGGCATATTTACCGTAAGACCCACCAACCGAAAAACCCGCAGAAAAATACACCAAAAACAGTAGAAGTGACATAAACATATAGCAATCAATTTCAATGTGTTGCAGAACAAGTTCAGTCACAGCTGAAACTAAAATAAATTTCTTGCTCCTTGCGAACACAGAAACGAAATGTCAAACGCGCACTGAACGTCAAATCCACTGTAACATAAAGTGGTATTCACGAACCAAAGTTACTATGACCTTCTCAAATTAGGGCTTGCACATTGAATGTTTACAATTTCACGTACTGTTTACAGACACTTGACCTCCAACAATGTAGCTTGAATGCTCTGACCTAGAAAAGTCTGTTGTTGAATGAAACGTGTCACAACCCGCAGTACTGTTTACAATAGGAACCCGCCTTCTATGCAGTTATGGTCCACGTAGCAAATGCCTAGATGTTACCTTCAGTACATGTCTTGTTATGGTTTATGTAGCATTATGATATAAATGCTCGTACTGTTTATTTGTGTCAACCGTTGATGACCTATATCTGTCCTGTTGTAGCCAAAACTTGCAAGTGTAGAATTAGCGTTGTGTTACGGCTGTCCCGTGTGTAGCTTAGACCCACAGATCAGAAGTGTAATGTGTACTTGTCCTTCTTGTAACTTTCTCGACAAAACTGGAGACATCATACATGTAACAGCCAACCAGGAATGTAAATTTCTGAATCCATAAATGTCAACAATAATGTCAAATGCTCGCTCTGTTCTTTTTAAACCCACAGGTCTGGTCCATCAGAAATGTAACTTTCTAGGCCACATTGGCGACAAGAAATGTATCATAAGAGCCCACGTAACTGGTCCACCAGAAATGTAACTGTCTTTTTTACTTGTTGAGGTGATCACTGGCCCAAGACAGTATACATGTTGTTAGATGTGTAGTGCGAGCGTATGATGAATTGAGTGTGGGTGCGAATGAAGACGCGAATGTGTTTAGGCTCGTATAGATGTAGATCCTGCAACCCATACTCTCACATGCAGTAATCAAGGATGCTTTGACACTGCAGGCATGTTTCAAGACATTTATTGACGGGAACACACATAATATCAACAGGAACAGTCAGTGTAACAAGGTCATGCTGACCTGACATCGATAGGTATACATTTGGCATTCAAAAAGGTAAACATCAGAATAGACGTGCATGGTCAATAGCAAAGTTCTTCAATAATGACAGTTCGTAGCGTCGCCCTTGGCGTCTCTGACTAAACGCGTCAGATGCCTTAGTTACCTTGACACACAGGTGCAACTTGGCACTCCCTGCCAATTGCACATATCAGGCTGTAGTATAATAGCCGGAAGCACAGGCCTCGTCCTAACGTCGGCCGTGTACTTCTGTTAAATAGGTTATCACCAACCCTGCAGTAATACTTATTGTAGATAGAAGTTCCGCCAATCTGCGGCTCCCACAATATATCTTCGTCACTGGATTTCTGGACAATATAAGACTAACAGTCTTGGATGGCTACCTCGAGCACAAATATATAAGTTCTGAAATGGCGGATCAGTGAGCTGCTGTTCACCCTAGGTAATCCTTTACATGTTCTGCCACCGAAAAGCGTAATAATGCATAAAGGTCGGTATTACCTGGTAAATGAATCCTCAGAACTACACAAGGAATTCTGTCGTCATCCCGACGCACAGAGATTCACTGGGGAAAACTGCCATAGCAGTTACTTCGAAGATTCTCCCCGAAAAACAATGGACTCTTGGTCCCTTCAGAAAAACAGGACCTCCCGGCTTCCCGGAAGTATATCTCACTCCCGCTTAAAAAACCTTCCCATAGGCCTACGCCGAACTGTCAACCTCTGACCCTAAAGGTCAAACACAATGAATGAATAAACAAGGGAAGACAACCCCTAATCAACCTGACATCGCAGGTAAAGACACAATTACAAACATGCGACAGATGACTCCGTCTTGAAAGAAATAATATAGAGCATTTCCTACTAAAATGTAGGAAGTTATAACACCAGAGAAAACCAATGTCAAATTATTTACAGGCATGCAATTCATCCATAACCGAGGAACAGGTATTGAGAATAGATAGACCTAGAGAATTGCACAATATAGTAAAACAGAATATAACAAGAACTAACATTAATGTATAGGGATCGATGATGGTGTGAGAATAACGGGAAGTCTGACGGGGTGCTTGTGTGGATGATCGCGGATTTGGTGTAATCTCGGATACCTCTGGGCTTTCTCATTTCTTTTCACCTTGTTAACACATGGCAGTTTTTTGTGGTTTAAATATTTTACAGGATGGAGTAACCAGCCCCATGCCCAACCCTCCTTAGTCGCTTTCTACGACATGCATGGCAGGTAACAGTGTTACTATTCTTTGCTCCCCTTTCGAGCCCCGGAAAGTGCTAAAAATAAAATAAATGTAAATGTCTTTTAATGTTATGCACCAACTAATGACAAAGAAGAGTCTATGAAAGAAGCATTTTATACTAGACTACAGGAAGTTATGTAAAAAGTAAAAAGAAGAGACATCACAATTTTGATGGGTGACATGAATGCAAAGGCGTGATGGCCACTGACTGCTTTGACGGTCGGTGGCTAAGGATCAAAACTCCGCCTATGCCGGTCCCAAGTCCGGATGAAAAAGGAGGAGGGCGGCCTGCATGGAGGCCGTAAGGAGGCAGCCCCTCCACCATGCAAAGGCACAACAGGCCAATCACCTGTTTGCTTTAAATCACGATTACGAGCAATAAAAGAGAGAAAACTGGACTGATTCTAAAGGCGACGAACTGGAACGGACTACGGACTACGACTTATGGAACTTGGAACACAAGAAGTATAAATGGGAAGGAAGAGGAGCTGGTGGAAGAGATGAGGAAAGCAAAACTAGAAATCCTGGCTATAACGGAAACAAAGAAAAAAGGACAAGGAGTCATGGATCTCGATGGCAACACGCTGCTCTACAGTGGTGTACCCATATCTGAAAGAGCTAAAGGGGGCATGGGTTGCATTGCGGCCCAAAATCAAAAAGATAGTATCAAGGGATGGAACTTTGTCTCGGAGCGCATTATGGTTGTTAAACTAAAAGAAGGAGAAACCATAGTGAACCTGGTCATAGTGTATGGGCCAAATGAGGATGAGAGAGCAGAGGTCAAGGAGGAATTCTTCGAGCTGCTTGAAAGAACAGTGGATGACTGCCTAGATGAAGTTATCATGCTCGGAGATTTTAATGCCAGAGTTGGAAATGACCATGCTAGATGGGGTGGAGTTATCGGAAGATATGGAGAAGATACTCTCAGTGACAATGGAAAGCGACTACTTAGATTCTGCAGTGAGCAGAATCTGATCATTACAAACACAAAGTTCCCCCATAAGAAAATACATGCATACACTAGATGGGAACCAACAAAGAATGAGAAGTCAGTGATCGACTATGCCATTGTTCGGAGAAGCTCATTCAAATATGTCCGAGATGCTAGAGTCTGGAGGGGGCCAGAGATTGGAAGTGATCACTACCTGCTAACAATTAAAAGAACAACTGAAAGAGTTGCTCAGCCTAGGAACTGCCCAACATCACGCAAGACACCAAGTAAACGAGCAGGAGAAATGAGCATTAGGACCTACAAGCTGAGAGAACCAGAAATTAAGACCAGATATCAGGGGCTTATTGCTGCAGCGGTGAACAACACAGAAGAACGACCTGATGACTTGGAAACCCTCTGGATTAAATTCAAGGATATCATAAAGATAGCTGCTGCAGAAGCATGCGGTGAAGTCCGACTTGGGAACAAGAGAAAGAGGACACCTTGGTGGACATAGGAAGTCAAAGAGAAAATAAGAGAGAAGAAAATGGCATGGAAACAATACTTAGGAGCTAAAAACACAACAGGACAAATGGAAAAATATAGAGAATATGTGACACTCAGAACAGAAGCAAAGAACAAAGTGCTAGCAGCAAAACAGAAGTCCTGGGAAGAATTTGGAGAAAAGCTAGAAAAAGATGCACAAGAAAACCAGAAATTGTTCTATAAGACCCTAAAGAACATGAGGAAGGAAAAACAATGCCCTCTCAAATTTATAAAGGACAAGCAAGGCAAATTGCTTACTGCCCCGAAGGAAGTAATGGAAAGAATATTTCTCAGAACTCCTGGATGGTGAGCATGGTGAAGCATCAGAAATGATAAACACTAGCACAGAAGAGAAAACCAATGATGGTGAAGATGACATAAAGATGGAAGAACTGAAGGCAGCACTGGAGTAAATCAAGATGGGCAAAGCAGCAGGGCATGATGGTATAACACCAGAAATGGTTAAGTTCATGGGAGCATCAGGCGACCTATTACTCTTAAGGGTTTTACAGGCAGCGTGGTATAACAAGACCATACCAAAGGATTGGGAGATTGCCATCATAACACCAATTTTCAAAAAGGGTGACAATCGACAGTGTGGAAACCATAGAGGCATATCCCTTCTCAGTGTCCCTGGTAAAATCTACTCTAGAATCCTAGAGCAGAGACTCCGACGCCTAGCTGAGCCACAATTGGATGAGGTCCAGTGCGGATTCCGAGCAAACCGAAGTACTCAAGACCTAATCTTCACACTCAGACAGCTGAGTGAAAAGGCCCTTGAGTATAAGAGTGAGATGCATCTTTGTTTCATAGATCTGGAAAAGGCGTTTGACAGGGTTCCCATTGAACAAACTTTGGGACTGTTTGGCAAGGAAGAATATTCCAGCACCATCTGATTCATGCTATACAGAGCTTCTACAAGTCTTGCAGAAATTATGTGAGGACAGCAAACCAAAAGTCAGAAGAGTTCAGGACCACCACTGGTGTAAGACAAGTTGATATCCTATCACCTTACCTCTTCATACTCCTTATGGACGATGTCATCAAGGCATGTAAGGAGAGAACAAGAAAGTATTCAGTGGGGTACTGGAAGATGAGACAGGTCTATATTTCGGAGCTGGCATTTGCTGATGATGTTGCCCTGATTGCTAAATCAGAGGCACATCTCCAATCCAACCTGCAAGTCTGGAAGGAAGAGCTGGGGAAGAGAGGGATGGTCATAAGCAGCTCTAAAACAAAATCCATGGTGATATCACGAGAAGAAAGAAGACATCAGATTAAGCTGGGAGAACAGGTCCTGGAGCAAGTCGACCACTTTAAATACCTCGGAGCTATTATAGACCGAAAGGGAGGCATCAAAGAAGAGTTGGCCACTCGAAAAGCAGCAGCTGGGAGACTTTTTCAGGCCATAAATCGAGGATTCGTCAGCAAGAGAGAGGTTGGTAAGAAAACGAAGATGGCTGTATACCGCTCCACCTATGTCCCAGTCTTGACATATGGATGCGAGTCATGGGCAATGACTACAACCCATAAAAGCTAGATCCAAACCTCAGAAATGAGGTATCTGAGGAAGGTGGTTGAAGTAACAAGAAGAGACATGGTACGCAACCAGACGATACGTCAAGGCCTTAAATCCTACCCCCTGCAGACCCAAGTAGAACAGTCCCAATTAAGATGGTTTGGCCATGTCTGCAGAATGGGAGAAGATCGGATACCAAGACAAGCATGGGAAACAAAGAGCCAAGGATCCAGACCCCGAGGACGACCCAGAGTCCGCTGGGATGACAACATTAGACAATCTTTGAAGGACCGAGGACTAGAATGGAACCAGGCCAGGAGGAAGACAGACGATAGGATGTTCTGGCGCTCTCTTTTCCAAACCTCTACACCTCACGGTAGCAGGGGAACGACTAAGTAAGTAAGTAAGGCTAAGGATCAAAGAAGAAGAAGAAGGACAGAAACTCAAAAAGGAGGAGGTGTGGCATTTCTAGTTAATAAAACATATATAATAACTGACTGGGAATTATTTAGAACAGAAAATTTTGAAGGAATAACTATGATAGGAAACTCTTTACAGAGCGATACAACAGGAAGCAATCTGATCATCAGAAGAAGTCCCCCCCCCGTTCGGCGAGTGTTTCGGCCCATATACTCCTTTACACTCTAAGGGGGGCGGGCCCACCTGGGTCATGACTCCCAAGCGTCTCAGCCTCCTGTTTTGTATCGAAAATGAACCCATTTCCCTTATGGTAGCAACTTTAATCCACAACTCCGCCAGTCGTGGAGGCAATTGTGAAAGTAACAAAACAAAGACAAATTATTCCGTTCGTTCCGTCGCACACACTGAGACACCATCGCGAGGCCGACGCGTCTAGCCACTGAAATTCTGACACTGAACACCCCTATAATATACACCGCCTGTTGCCGCTCAGTCGCAGCCCGTTCACTAGTACACCAAAAAACTCAGCGTATTGTGGACTTAGAAAAATTCCTGGTGTTTCCTGTACTGCAGCGTTTATTGTCATGATTTCCATTGCCCATTGCGGTTGTTCCACAGCCAGCATGATGCCTTTTCAGCAGTTTCACTAAGCCTCTTCAGTGCCCTTGTTCTCGACTGTCCCCTCAGCACCAACAGTTTCAATAGATCATACACTGATGCAGCCACAAGCCCTCTTGCGCCCACTTCAACAGCCATGACCTTTGCAGTGAATCCATCGTGTCTCAGATCCGCGGCCAGATCACTATACTTGGCCGCTTTGAATGAATGTTGCTCGTCTAATCTGGATTCAAATGGCACGGTCAGTTCAATCAGTATGACCTGGAGCATTGCTGAAGAATGAAGCACTATATCCGACCGTCTCCGCGATTTTCTGATACTCTCTGGATATGCCCCTCGTCCAGGTAGGTCTACCGCCATCTCCCAGTCGTTTGCACAGTCAAGAAGAGATGGTAAATTGCTACCAGGATTACTCGGTTTGGGGTGTGCTGACTTTCCTGCCCTCAGAAAGTATGTATTTGCGGTGCTTGGCCTGGGTTTGCTATTCGCCTTCATCCTTGCCAGATCTATTGTCGCAGCAAGCTCATTTAGCACTTTGTTATGGCGCCAAGTGTATCGCCCTTGCTCTAATGCCACCTTACATGCTGAGAGCACGTGTTCGAGTGTCTGCCTCCCCTGGCACAGGGGGCACTGCTCATCATCCAACTTTCCCCATTTCACAAGGTTGGTGGCCGATGGCAGCAGGTCATACGTTGATCTAACAACGAAGCTGAGCCTAAGAGGTGCCATATGCCATATATCATTCCATGTCAAGGACCTCTGCAGGGCTCCTTCCCATGTAGTCCATTGGCCTTGTTGGACCTGCTGCACTGCTTTTTGCAACCTCTTATCATTCTCAGCTCCTCGTATCTCCTGAACTACCATGTCTCTGCGCTCCCTGCTTGATGCCTTGGACCACCAGCGGATATCTCCATGACCAAATCCCCGTCTATTCATTTGTGTGTATCCGATTACCTCCCTCAGTTTGAGTGACTCTTGAGCAGCATCAACAGCTTCTTCCACTCTCCACTTCCTTCCTGTTTTCAGTGTAGGCTGAATGGACTTAACCACGTCATCAGCTCACTCGCGTAGCATCATTGCAAGCCTTGCCTTTCCAACTTTGTACTCTTCAACAACTGACTTGAAAGGAAGCAGAAGTTTTGCCTTTTTGCAATACAGTGCTACATCTGACAGACCTGGTGGTACCCCTAGCCACTTTCTCATGAACTTGTTGACCTTCTGCTCTATAGCTTCCACTGTACTTGTGCTTATTTCATATATAAGCAGTGGCCACAGCAACTTCGGCATCAACATAAACTGGAGGCACCACAGTTTGAACTTTCCCAGGAGTCTGCTTTGGTCTATGATCTGTAGCCCTCTGTCTGCCATTTCTATTGTCTGTTGCACTGCCTTCGAGTCTTTTAATGAGGCATCGTACACCCTGCCAAGACTTTTAACAGGTCCCTCAATGACAGTAGGGATTCTTTGGTTGGAAACCATGAATATGTCCTCTGCTATTTTCCCTTTCCTGACTGATAGGCTTCTCGACTTCTTGGGTTTGAAGCTCATTCTGCACCAGCTGACTAGTTCATCCAGGCGTTCTAACATCCTCCGGGCCTGATATTCATCTGATGTCAGAATTGTTGTGTCATCCATGAATGCTTTGAGCGGTGGCATGTGACACATTCCACCGAGCTTTGGACCTATAGCCATTCCTTCAGCTGCATTGAGGATTACCTGCATAGCCATCACGAATAGTATCGGAGAGATGGTACACCCCATCGCAATTCCAACTTCAAGGCCAGTCCACTTCGTTGTGTACTCTCTGGTTGAAAATCTGACAGCAAACCCTGCGAAATACAGCTTCAGCATTGCTGCAATCTCTTGTGGAACATGATACATTTCTAGGGCCTGCCACAACATCTGGTGTGGAACGGATCCATAAGCATTCGCTAGATCCAACCAGATTACATGGAGGTTTGTTCTGTCAGACTTTGCCTTTTGGATTGCTTCCCAGATCATTGTGGCATGCTCTAGACATTCTGGTGTACCTGGGATACCTCCTTTCTGAATGGTAGTGTCAATGTACCCATTTGCCAGGAGGTATGTAGTGAGTCTTTTCGCCATCACTGAGAAGAATATCTTCCCTTCCACATTGAGTAGAGAGATTGGCCTGAACTGACTGATGTCAGTGGAATTTTGCTCCTTCGGGATGTAGACTCCGTTCGCCTTTCTCCATTCCTTGCTTACAAGCTGGTTTTTCCACGCATTCTTCAGCAAACGGAGCAGTCGTTTGAGCACTTCAGGGCATCTCTTATACACCACATATGGGACACCATTAGGACCTGGAGCTGATTTGCACCGAGCTTTCTGGACCATGCTTTCTACCTCTTTCACCGTTGGGGGCTTGGTGTTAAATTCAGCTCCTGGCTTACTCGGCCATTTAAGGCCTGCCATGCTGCTGAGCGGCTCATCTCTGCGACCATCTGAATATGTCATTCTAAGGTGTTCTTCCAGGTCTTCTTTCTTGATGTTTAGCGTACCCGACCGTGGCTGCTCAAACAGTTCTTTGGCAAACTTGAAGGGCTCCCTGAAGAATCTTTCCCTATCCCTTCGAGTCTTCCTTCTCTTCCTCCACAACCTTTCTGCTCTACAAAGGGCATTATGTTGGCCTTTCAGGTGCTCCCAAACCTGTCGTAACCCTTCCTTCTCTGTGGCAACTGCGTTCTTGAAAAGTTTTCGGGCATGCTTCTTCTGTTTCCTGATTTCTTCTATTTTAATTTGTCTTCTACTTTTTCGTGGTAGGTTACTTTCCCTTGCCTCCCTCACTCCGAACACTTTGCGACAGTGCAGATATATTATGTCGCCGAAGATTTCCAGCTTCTTCTCCAAAGTTATCTGCTTCAGGTTGTTATCCAACTCTTTTGCCAAGGCTTCGTCCAGCTGTTCCCAAAGCCCTTTTGCACTGGCAGGTGGAAACTTGATTGCATCTCTCTTCCCGTCCAAGAAGTGTGTGAGATCATCATCAGGCAGATCAACTTGAATGTACTCAGCACTGTGGATTGACTCCTGGCTGCGTTCTTCTAACGTCTTATCCGTCGAGACAGAGCGCTGTTGATCTCCCCCAGATGACCCCCCACACCCCTTTTTCGTTCGGTGGATTTTCATTCCTCTCTGAGTAGAGAATTCCCTACCACAGGCACATGGAAATTCCAGCCGTTGTTCAGAGCTCGAAGTCCGTGTAACGGGTCTGGTTGATTCCAATGAGGCGCCTGTGGATTCATCATTCTCCCCCCCTTTCGGTGAATCCTGGGGGCATCTATCTTTTGTTATCTACTGAGTTAGAAGACATAAAAATAGTTAACCTTTACTGTTCAAGTGGAAACATAATAGACAAATGGTTTCTCTGACAGTGTTAAAAAACACGGCATTATGGGAGATAACAAAGAATATGAGCACGTTAGAATTCTGAAGGGAAGTAAAAAAATAAATATGTTAATTTATCAAGGGAAATAAAAATAAAATAAAAGTTATTATATTTATATTGTAAAAGTTGTAAAAGTGTTCATTGCGTTCGGAAGAATTAAAAATTTTAAAATACGAAATAAACGTTATGTGCTATTTAAGAGTAAAAATATAATATGCTTTAATTTAATACAAAAATTGAAATAAAAACTTTACGTAAATAAATTTTTTCAGCCAGTCTTAAGTTTTAGTTTTAGAACTAGTCTTTCCTCTTACATTTTAATCATTATTGTTTTAAAGATCACTAATAATTCCATTTAAATTTATTTTTAAATGGAAGTTCATTTTTTGACTCGGCATTAAAAGCCGACACAACAACAATTGTTTCACAAATAACTAATAGTTTTCGTTTCTAGTATTTTTGTAGGTTAGGCATACCCCTTCAGAACACAATCGGCCTGATAAGTGATGAAATTAAAATACTGCTCAAAATCATACAGTAAAGAATAAAATGTAAGGGAGACAGCAGTCCGAGAAGATCAGTTTGGTTTTAGACGGAACAAGAGAGGCAATATTTTGCCTAAGAACATTAGCAGAATAATATAATAAATGGAGGGAACCTTGTGTCCCGTGAACAGTAAATAAATTAGTAAAAATATAAATATAGGTAATTAACAGGTTTTTAAACACATAAAGACCTGAAAACATACATTTATGTGTGCGTGTGTGTAATATTTAATTAACAGGTACTCGTTGGACATTAAAGGATGACATTAGACAACAGAAAAGAATATATAAGTGATAGGCTTACCAGGAGTCGAACCTAGGACCAACCAAACGGCGTCATCGACTTGCTGTGACAGTACATCGTGAAAGGACGCTCAGCCAATTTTGCAAACCCCAAAATAGTGCATTATTGGCTGAGGTCATTCTCATGACACTCACAAAACTATGGTATATAGGACTCGTGGACGACACACTATTCATTTCTATCCTTACACCCGTGTGTTACCGGGGCCCGAAAATGGAGCAAAGAATAGTAACTCTATTCCCTGCCATGCATGTCGTAGAAAGCGACTAAGGAGGGTTGTGCATGGGGCTGGTTACACCATACTGTAAAAAAATTACACAACAAAAAACTTCAACAAACATGGACAAGTCAATTAAGGAAAATAAAACACTGCCATCCAAGACAGGGGAAGGTCCTCTCGCAGGGAGACGCATGATGCAACACAGAGAAAGCCGAAAGGAGTCTGTGCTACTGACTAACCTTCTTTCTTCTAGAACTGCCAGATTTGGCACCTGGAATGTTCGGACATTAAACGAACAAGGGAAAGTGGCACAAGTAGCAGCAGAAATGGGGGAATATAAAATCGAGGTTCCGGGAACGTGTGAAACATAGTGGAAGGGGGTTGACAAGAAGAAACTCATCACATGTGAATTGGTGCTGTCCTCAGGACATGAAGACGAAAGTTCACACCACAGTGAAGGGGTAGCTCTTTTTGTTATCTAAAGAATCACAGAAAGCACTCATTGAATGGGAAGCTGTTGGACCCAGAATAATAACAGCTACTTTTAAAACAGCTAACAAGAAAATAAATGTAAATGGCATCCAATGTTATGCACCAATTAATGACAAAGAAGAGTCTGTGAAAGAAGCATTTTATACTAGACTACAGGAAATTATGGAAAAAGTAAATAGAAGAGACATCACAATTTTGATGGGTGACATGAATGCAAAGATAGGTACAGTCAACACCGGCTTTGAAGAAGTCATGGGAAAACATGGGCTTTAAATAATGAATGAAAATTGGGAACGTTAAGTCCTTTTTCGCGTGGGAGTTTAGTGTTTGAGACCTTCACATGCGTGTCTAGTCTTGATAGACGCACATATGAGCGCATCTGAAATAAATGTATATTTTAAGTATTTTTGCGTACTTTTCTGCATTATCGTTGAACGCAGATGACGCGATTTGCTGCGTTGATTTGTTGCCATACAAATCTGACTCTTGAGGCAGTCTGATATACTATTCGCCAAAGATAGACGTAAATTGGGTGTTCTTGCTCTGATGTGAAGAGAAGACACATGCATGTTAATTTTAGTTTTTGTTATATACTATGTTACTATATTGCGCAATTCTCTAGGTCTATCTATTCTCAGTAAATAAATATTAGACACACATAAAGGTATGTTTTCAGGCACTCGTAAGGAAGTTTTTCTAATATTTATTTACTGTTTACAGGCCTCAAGTTTCCCTTCCTTATGTTATAAATGTCTATCTGTTCTCAACACCTCTTCTACAGTTACGAATGAATTGCATGCCTGTATTATTACCAGTGGCGGTTCCAGGGGGTGGTCATTGGGGGTGCTGCACTGTTCATTCATTTAAAATACTATACATAACACTCACAAATTGTGACCACCATGTGAAATATCAACCCAGACACAAATGATTAGTGTCTTATCTCATCTAAAATCTGTCAAGAAGTTCTGAAAAGTTATTTTAAAAGTTTACTGCAACTAGGAGTAATCATTGTCAGTCGTAGCAGCCTCCCGAGTCTCAAACCGGTTACACGGACATACATGCTGCTATTTCTCGTGTTTAAAATTGTCATTGTAACTTCCCTTTAGGACATCACAGAGAGTCTGAACTTGTCTTTGGCTGATGCAGGTCGACTTGCCCAGAATCGTGATGCGTTCAGAGCAGCTGTAATGGAGACAACGTTCTGGAAAGAATATGTCACATGATGAACTTCCCTTTAATTTACTCATTGCACTTGAGCTGTGGTTGGCTGCAGCTCTGGTTTAAAAATTCCAACCAATCGTAGTTCGCCTCTAGCTGTGTGTATGACAAGCATTCGCTTATAAGAGGTCAAGGTCACTTGAGCTGTAATCGTTTGCAGCACTTTCCCCAATACGGTACGGTGTTAGATAATTTTTTTGTTTTTTGTATTTAACCCTTCCGGTGTAACCTCAATTTTTTGGTCTGTCCGTATTATGTATTATAATGTAGTAGAGACAGCAGTATGCAGTCCTCTTCTTAGTGAGTGCTGCAGCTCAATAGCTCATTAAAGAAAGCCGCCACTGATTATTACTATTGTAATCTCCTCATCATGGTGCTTGGGATGATGTTTAATTAAGTTACTATGTATTCGTCTTATGAATATATATTACTAGAACCTCACTGGAAACATTTGGTTTTATCACTATGATTACGTTATACAAAATCTTTGATTTACAAAGTACTGGACTTATTTATTTGGTTGGACAAACAATTATTTACACCGGCTTACGCCGCATTGCTCAACAAATGAACGAACTAAGACATGTCATGTGGTACCAACTGTGCAAAATGGCTGTTTCTTTGAAATTGTTATAGTGTTGTTGCAACGTAGATTTGTTAATAAGGTTAATGTTTACAATAAATTAAGGCGAGTATTATATGCATTGAGAACACTCCTCTGTTATTTTCATGTTGTCATTAAATTATATATTAACACTTAGCCTAATGATAATTAACATGCGTCCAGCGGGTAGCCTTTCATGTCAAGACACGTTTAAAATAGGCCTACATGAATAACATTGTTTCGCCTTTGCATATCCACTATTGAACATATTATTATGACTTGAAAACACCATAGGCCTATAGCATTATTATAACCCTTCAGGTTTGATCGGGATAGTTTTCATCATCAGTTTAAAAAACTCCGAATAAATATAGGCCTAGGGATGGAAAGAATAGAGATACAAAATGTAGGCCTAATTAAAAAACAAACAAACATATAGGGCTAGGCATAGGCTATATTCTTCTTCTTCTTCCGTCCTTAGCCAACGACCGGCAAAGCAGTCAGTGGCCATTACGCCTAGTGGCGTCTTAAGGGCAACAGCGAATAGATTTTCTTTGCCGTTGTTCCCATCACACCTAATGGCGTCTTTAGGGCAACGACAAATCAATCCGTTTGTTGTTGTTTCCGTAATCAAAGTGACTGGCAAACGGGTGATCAGCCCGTTGGGCATAGGCTATATATATATATATATTAAGCTGGGAGAACAGGTCCTGGAGCAGGTCGACCACTTTAAATAGCTCGGAGCTATTATAGACCGAAAGGGAGGCATCAAGGAAGAGTTGGCCACTCGAAAAGCAGCAGCTGGGAGACTTTTTCAGGCCATAAATCGAGGATTCCTCAGCAAGAGAGAGGTTGGTAAGAAAACGAAGATGGCTGTATACCGCTCCACCTATGTCCCAGTCTTGACATATGGATGCGAGTCATGGGCAATGACTACAGCCCACAAAAGCCAGATCCAAACCTCAGAAATGAGGTATCTGAGGAAGGTGGTTGAAGTAACAAGAGACATGGTACGCAAACAGACGATACGTCAAGGCCTTAAATCCCACCCCCTGCAGACCCAAGTAGAACAGTCCCAACTAAGATGGTTTGGCCATGTCTGCAGAATGGGAGAAGATCGGCTATCACGACAAGCATGGGAAACAAAGAGCCAAGGATCCAGACCCCCAGGATGACCCAGAGTCTGCTGGGAGGACAACATTAGACAATCTTTGAAGGACCGAAGACTAGAATGGAACCAGGCCAGGAGGAAGACAGCCGATAGGATGTTCTGGCGCTCTCTCTTTGAAATCTCTACACCTCACGCTAGAAGAGGAACGACTAAGTAAGTATATATATATACAGTGCTTTTTTTCTAAAATAAAGTTTACCGCAACTCTATCACCCCATCCCATTATGCCAGTAAAGCCAAGATTAAAGAAACCCATCAAATTAGTACCTTGGGCCTATATTTACAATAGTTTCCAAATTGGGCTCAATACATTGGTGCTGCCATCTTCATGTACCTTTTCCTTGCTCTTCAAGTCAGTTGCTAGATGTCTGCCTTTCAGTAACCAGGAATTGACCTACGGTAAAGGCCGAAAAACACATAGAGGAGGACCAACCAGCTTGATGAACATCAGTGTGCTCACAGTCTTCAGGTGTAGAGAAGCTCTTGTTGGTGTGAAAACTAGGTTCATTTGGGAGAAGCCACGTTCACATTCACGGGTAGAAATGAGGGATGCAATTGATAGTGTATATTAGTGGCAATAGTCCAGCTGGCATTTTCCTCTCTGTCAGGAATTCACGATAACCTCTTAGAACCTGTCTTTCTGGAATCCTAAGCCTCTTACACAAACTCTCCACTTCAATCTCACCAAAAAGTGACATTCTTCTCGACATTGTCTGGCCAACATTCTGGATACAGCACTTTTGTCCATTCTGGCATTTGTGTGTCTTCTTCAGATAGCAGATTTTCCATTCGTCGTTTCAAAGTCGTAAAACATTTTAGGATCAAGAGAGCGATTTACATTGGTTGGTCGATTTGTTACCCTCTTCTCTAGAGTGACTCCGTGAAAGTTCAAATTTTCTGCTGCTCATAGAGCTTCACGATAATAAGGTCCACTGTTAAATTTTCTGTCTTCAAACACCCGAATCTGCCTTGATATAATATTATGAGCTGTGTAGAGTGTAATATCACGTGCTTGTAGTTCGACACTGACAAACACCCGAATCTGCCTTGATATAATATTATGAGCTGTGTAGAGTGTAATATCACGTGCTTGTAGTTCGACACTGACAAACACCCGAATCTGCCTTGATATAATATTATGAGCTGTGTAGAGTGTAATATCACGTGCTTGTAGTTCGACACTGACAAACACCCGAATCTGCCTTGATATAATATTATGAGCTGTGTAGAGTGTAATATCACGTGCTTGTAGTTCGACACTGACAAACACCCGAATCTGCCTTGATATAATATTATGAGCTGTGTAGAGTGTAATATCACGTGCTTGTAGTTCGACCCTGTCGACACTGACAAACACCCGAATCTGCCTTGATATAATATTATGAGCTGTGTAGAGTGTAATATCACGTGCTTGTAGTTCGACACTGACAAACACCCGAATCTGCCTTGATATAATATTATGAGCTGTGTAGAGTGTAATATCACGTGCTTGTAGTTCGACACTGACAAACACCCGAATCTGCCTTGATATAATATTATGAGCTGTGTAGAGTGTAATATCACGTGCTTGTAGTTCGACACTGACAAACACCCGAATCTGCCTTGATATAATATTATGAGCTGTGTAGAGTGTAATATCACGTGCTTGTAGTTCGACACTGACAAACACCCGAATCTGCCTTGATATAATATTATGAGCTGTGTAGAGTGTAATATCACGTGCTTGTAGTTCGACACTGACAAACACCCGAATCTGCCTTGATATAATATTATGAGCTGTGTAGAGTGTAATATCACGTGCTTGTAGTTCGACACTGACAAACACCCGAATCTGCCTTGATATAATATATATGAGCTGTGTAGGAGTGTAATATCACGTGCTTGTATTCGACACTGACAAACAACCCGAATCTGCCTTGATATAATATTATGAGCCTGTGTAGAGTGTAATATCAGTGCTTGTAGTTCGACACTGACAAAACACCCGAATCTGCCTTGATATAATATTATGAGCTGTGTAGAGTGTAATATCACGTGCTTGTAGTTCGACACTGACAAAACACCCGAATCTGCCTTGCTATAAATATTATGAGCTGTGTAGAGTGTAATAATCACGTGCTTGTAGTTCGACACTGACAAACACCCGAATCTGCCTTGATATAATTTTATGAGCTGTCTAGAGTGTAATATCACGTGCTTGTAGTTCGACACTGACAAACACCCGAATCTGCCTTGATATAATGGTATGAGCTGTGTAGAGTGTAATATCACGTTTTAGTTCGACACTGACAAAACACCCGAAATCTGCCTTGATATAATATTATGAGCTGTGTAGAGTGTAATATCACGTGCTTGTAGTTCGACACTGACAAACACCCGAATCTGCCTTGATATAATATTATGAGCTGTGTAGAGTGTAATATCACGTGCTTGTAGTTCGACACTGACAAACACCCGAATCTGCCTTGATATAATATTATGAGCTGTGTAGAGTGTAATATCACGTGCTTGTAGTTCGACACTGACAAACACCCGAATCTGCCTTGATATAATATTATGAGCTGTGTAGAGTGTAATATCACGTGCTTGTAGTTCGACACTGACAAACACCCGAATCTGCCTTGATATAATATTATGAGCTGTGTAGAGTGTAATATCACGTGCTTGTAGTTCGACACTGAGCACTGACAATTCTAGGAGAGGATCACCCATCAGTCCAAGATCCAAAACAAAATCAACACTAGTCATTGTCTTTAGTAGGCCTTCATACATTATTCTCTCAGTCTTATCCCTGTTTTCATCCTGTTTTGCTGCTACAAAATGAGCCGTGAGTGCTTCATAGTCTTTCCAAACTGCAGAAACACTTCTGAAACTAGAAGCTACCCAACGCCTACCGGTACGTAAAATTTTTAAGATTTGCTTGCCTAGATCTTCAGCTACTTTCCCTGGTGTTTTTGGGCAACTGATGATATAAGCAGTACAGTTTGTCAAGAAATGACTTAAAATGGTTGATTTGTGATGGGAAGTCTTTTTTCACATTATCTCCAACAGAAAGCTCAAGCCTATAGTTAGCACAATGCCAAACCAAAACGTGTGGGTATTGTTCCTTAATCATGGTCACTACTCCTTTCTTCTAACCCAACATCACAGCTGCTGCATCACATGCAATGGCAATAAGATTTTCCTATCAAAAGTCATCATGAAAACCCAATTCATTAAGGACATTAATCAGGCACTGAAAAACACCTTGTGCGGACACATTTTCTAACTCTACAATGTCAATAAAAATATTTGTGGGTTGCTCCATATCAGGAAGCATTGTCCGTACATAAATTATTAAAGAAGAAAACTGGCTAATAGTGGTGCACTCATCAATCAACAGGGAAATTTTACAATTTGATTCAATTATTTTCTGAATAAGGGCTTGTTTCATTTCAGTTGCAATATGTTTCGCTATATTAATGCAAGCATTTGTGGAATGTAGAATTCGCCCCATTTAACCATTGACTTCTTGAAGATCAATTTCAGATTCAAAATAATTGAAAGCCTGATTTTTCTTTACAACTTTATAAGCTGTTCTGAATATTTTAGAAGTGATCTTTTTCATTTTCAAATGCATGTGAACAAGCTACTTCCAATTTGTTTTCTTTTGCAGTGGCTACTATTTTAGTGGCAGCCTTATGAGCTGAACTGATTTTATGTTCATGAATTTTCTTGCGTAGTAAAGTCATTTGATCCTTTTTATTTTCACTGTAGTAAGAAATTTAGGACCTTAAAAATCATAGTGGAGAGCACTGGTTTCTGCCTTATGCGCCGTGTTTGGTGCTTAAAGAATTTATTATTATTATTATTAAGAAATTTGAACATTTGCCCATGGCTGTGAAATATTCATACCTTGTTTGTTTCTTTCCGGTCCCAAACAAACCACTTCCTTTCATATTTTACAGCCAAGATGTTTATTTTTCACCAACAACCACTCATTCTTCTCACAAAATTCAGCTTTTTTATCTAGAGTCCAACAGTCGGGCAGATCTTCCTGTGCTTCTTTCTTCGCCGTCGCAACAAACACGTGTTCGATTTCTCCAGGTTCTGGGTCTCTTTCATCTGCAATATCTATTGGAAAAGAATTTGCTTCCGTAATTTTACAATTCATGGCTTAAAATTATTACGAATTATGAAACACATTCACCCACGTTGTAAAAAGTTGAATCGCATCATGTGGATAGTGTCAAGTCGGAAACAGGAAGCTTCCTATCACTTCCGGTGAAAAGAGGATATCCTATAATTGACTATCGATTCTAATCGATAATGTAGCCTCTCACACGGAAACAGTGCAAACTTCGAGCTACAGCAGAAGATGGCAGCACCAGATTGCAGGGATCATAGAGTTTAAAGAAACTCCAAGGCATGGACTAAAGCAGTGGCGGCAATCCTAGTTTTTGCTTGCTTATAAAATATATATATTATATTTTGTGATTTTTAAGGTCTTAAATGTTTACTGGTACGCGTATGGTACCGGACCGTAACGGCAGAAATAAAGCACTGTATATATATATATATATATATATATATATATATATATATATATATATATATATATATATATATATATATATATATATATATATATATATATATATATATCTTCTTCTTCTTCGATCCTTAACCACCGACCGTCAAAGCAGTCAGTGGCCATCACGCCTAGTGGCGTCTTGTAGGGCAACAACAAATTGATTCCACTTTGCACGGTCGGTGGCCATCCTTCGTACAGTGCCCCAACTCTGGTTCATTCTTTGCATCTCAGCCTCCACAGTCCTCCGCCAAGTTGTTTTTGGTCGGCCTCTCTTTCGCTTTCCTTCAGGGGTCCAAAGCATAGCTGTTTTTGTGATGGCATCGGGGTCTCTTCTGAGGACATGACCAACCCAGCTCCAGCAACTGCCAGCTATGATGGTATGCATGTCCTCTTGCTTGCTACGAGTAAGCAGATCTTGGTTGATGATGGTATTCGGCCAAAAGATTCGGTGAATTTTTCTTAGGCATGTTGTGTGAAAAGAGGACAATTTGCTAAATTTATTAAGTCTATCCTCAGACGTTTTGGCTAAATTTATTAAGTCTATCCGTGGATGGATGTTTGATGTGAATGTGCCAGCAGTGCAATGTCATCTGCATATTCCAGATCTTCCAATGTTGAAAATGTAGTCCATCTTATTCCTCTTGGACTGCCCTCTGTTGTCTGGCGCATCACCCAGTCTATGACTGTTAAAAATAGAGTGGTTGATAAGGGGCATCCCTGTCGTACTCCTGTCTTCACCTCGAAGGTTAGGTTGCTCTGCCCAACACTACACGTAAAGTTGGCATAGAGGCTTTTTATGATTGACACTTTGCAGCTTGGAATTCCATAAGCCCTCAGTATTTTCCATAAACTGTCCCTATGTATGCTGTCAAAAGCCTTTTCAAAATCAACAAAATTTATGTAAAGCTGTCTTTGCCATTCTGAGCACTGCTCTATAATGTTCCTGAGAGTGAATATATGGTCTACACATCTTCTGTTCTTTCTAAATCCTGCTTGTTCTTTCCTCAGTTTGTAGTCTACTGCCTTTGAAATTCTCTGTATAATTATCCTGCCTAGTATTTTGCTGGGAACTGAGAGAAGAGTGATTCCTCTCCAATTATTGCAGTCTGAAAGATCTCCCTTCTTGGGCAATTTGACAATTATTCCTTTGTTCCACTCTGATGGTGTTGTCCCCGTTTTTCCACACTTGTGCAAATAGTGGTTCTAATAGTTCTGCTGCTAGCTCAGGGTCTGTCTTAAATAGCTCTGCATTTAAGTTATCATGGCCCGGAGCTTTACCGTTTTTTAACCCTTTGATTGCTGTGATGATTTCTTCTTTTCGTGGAATGTCTGTATTTACATCTAGATCGTTTTCAGCCTCAGGAACATTCAATTGTGTCTCTGGTATTTCCTTGTTCAGAGTTTCTCTGAAGTGCTCTGCCCATCTTGTTTCCTGTCCCTCTGCTGTCTTGATGAGATTTCCTTGCTTATCTCTTACTAATGTAATATTGTTTGCACCTTGTTTTCCGCTGATGAATTTAGTTATTTTGTATACTGTGCTTTGTTCATTTCTCAGTGCTGCCTCTTCTGCCTGTTTTGCAAGATCGTCTAGGAAATTCCTTTTGTTGGCTCGGGTTTGGCGTTTAACTTCCCTGTCCAGTTGACTGTACTGTTCGCTATATAGTTGCTTTAACCTGGGGGACTTCGCTTCTGTTTTCTTTCTTTTCATTTCCTTTCTCATCTTTATGGTGTTTAGTGTTTCTGGTGTTATCCAGTCTTGCTTCTTCCTTTCCTGGAATCCTAAGCATGATTTGCTGCTTTCCTTATATATTGTTGAAATGGTGTTAAAATTCTGGTCTATATCATCAGTCAATGTCTTTTCCTGGCTTTTGGCAAATTGATATCGTTTCTTAATGTCGGCCGCAAAAGCTTTTCTGGTAAGGGGGTCCTTCAATTTGCTGATGTCAAACCTTTTCTGTGTAGTTACAGTTGGTCCAGCCCTTCTTAGTTTCACTTTCAGTTTTGCTACTACTAAATGGTGATCGCTTCCCACATCTGCACCTCTTCTTACCTTCACATCTTGTAATGCATGTCTCCATCTGCCGTTAATCATGATGTGGTCTATCTGGTTTCTATCCCGACCATTTGGTGATTCCCATGTTAACTTGTGAATTTCCTTATGTGGGAAAAGTGTTCCTCCAATGACCAGGTTGTTAATGCTACAGAAACTTATTAGCTTATCCCCATTTTCGTTTGCTATTCCGCTGCCGCATTTCCCCCTTGTTCTTTCATTATATGTATTGTGTGTACCAACTTTCGCATTGAGGTCTCCCATTACTATAACAAGATCATATCTAGGTGTGTCCTCCATTTCTTTCTGCAGTTGTTGATAGCATTCATCCTTGACCTCTTCATCGCTATCATTCGTTGGTGCGTAGCATTGTATTATTGTAGTGTTGGTTAATCTCCCTCTCAATCTCAATCGTATCAGTCTGTTGTTGATGGGTTTCCATTCCAGTAATGTCCTTTCTATCCCTTTCTGTAGAATAATGGCTACGCCTTCACTGTGCTGTCCATCCTCTCTTCCAGAGTAAAGTACTGTTTCTCCTGTTGCTGTTTTAACTTTTCCTGCCCCTGTCCATCTGCTCTCGCTTATCCCCAGGATGTGTAACCTATAGTTTCTCATTTCTGCCGTGACCTGTCTTAGTTTACCTGTCTCGTACATTGTCCTGACATTCCAAAATCCTATTCTTGTATCCTGTTTTGTGGTCAGGACATCCGTTTTCATGTCAGTGGCTTCCTTTCGGCTTTCACCACTGACAGTCATACGAGCTACAGACTCCGAATGTCCATCCCGCAGCAAAGCTTGTTCATTTGATGTTGTTTCCGTAACTTCATTATTTTTTTTACATAGACAGGGGTGTCAGCCCTATGCTAAAACCCCCAACCTGGAGGACCAGGGTACCAGCTTTTGTCTGACCCCTACCCACACAGACAAGTCCAGCTTGGTTGAACCTACCAGGAGTAAAACTCCCACTGGCATAGCTCTGGGGATTGTCAGGGTACGCAAGCTGCCATACCGCTACAAGGTATAGGTACCATTGATGGCAGATATATATATATATATATATATATATATATATATATATATATATATATATATATATATATATATATATATATATATATATATATATATATATATATATATATATACATATATACGAGGGAAGGTCAAAAAGTAATGCCTCCTATTTTTTATGTATGTAAATGCTGCATCGGTGTGCAATTTGTAAATTTAGCAGGATTCCTCAAACACTCTTCTGCACTGTATAGCATTACCAACCTGTTTCAGTAACAGGTGGCACCACTGTAACAGTTTAAAAATGGCTGCCAAAGACGTTCGGTTAAAACAACGTTATGTCATAGAATTCCTCAATGCTGAAGGCGAGACCCCAATTCGCATCCACGAACGTTTGAAGAATGTTTATGGAGATTCAACAGTGGATGTTAGCACTGTCCGACGTTGGGTACATCGTTGTGACGAAGCTGAAGTAGGTCAATCCTCAATGGCTGACGCAAAGCGGACTGGCCGTTCATCTACCGCAGTGACTCCACACAACATTCATCGAGTTGATGGCATCATTCATGGTGACCATGTTGTCCATTAGTAAAGGCAGTGTCCAGAACATCATTAAAGACCTGGGTTATTCAAAAGTTTGTGCACGGTAAGTACCCAGAATGTTGACAGACAGACACAACATCGCCGACAAGAAAGAAGTTCAAAAGTTCACCATCTGTAGGGAAAGTTATGGCCTCCGTGTTTTGGGATGAGAAGGGTGTGATTCTTCTCAACTTCTTGGAACAGGGAAACACGGTGAATGCAGACCGTTACATTGAAACTTTGAAGAAGCTTAGAGGTCGTCTTCGGCGACTTTACCCATTAAAAGATCAGAGAACTGCACTACTGTTGCACGATAATGCCACGCCACACACCGCTAAACGCACCATTGATGCGATTGCAGAATTTGGCTGGACATTATTACCACATCCCCCATACAGTCCCGATCTTGCACCTTCTGACTTCCATCTGTTTGGACCACTGAAAGAAGATCTTCGCGGACATCACTTTGAGGACACAGAGACCTTTAAACGCGCCGTACGCCAGTGGTTTAGGAAAAAGGACACAAATTTTTACCGTGCGGGGATACATGCCCTTGTGAGAAGATGGACAAAAACTGTAACAAATAATGGAGACTACATTGAGAAATAAATTTTTGTAGTTCAGACTTGGGGCTACATTTCAATGTGAATTTTATCTGTTTTCTTGCCTATTGAATGAAATAAAAAATTACGAGGCATTACTTTTTGACCGTCCCTCGTATATATATATATATATATATATATATGTATATATATATATATATATATATATATATATATATATATATATATATATATACTGAAGCACATTAAAAACGCACCACCTGTATAATCCAGGAACAGAGTGTGAAATGTAAATATAAGTGTTTACAAGTTTACATATTTGGAATCTTTATTCATTTTCCTATGAATCCATGCTGGTCATTAATTTGTACATTTGATTGTTATGAAATTCATTGCATTCTGTGCAGGCATGGGAGAAAACCAAAAATGGAACCAATAAAAAAATTTATTCACGCTATCCTCAGTATCTGGTATGTCCACCGTGTGCTTGCAAACAAGCTTGGCACCGGCTCAAGTCTCTGAAGGAAATTCCGGGGAATCAAGTCCCATTCACGTGTAAGAGCAGCTTTGAGCTGTTGCAGATTAGCTGGAGAACCTTGCCTGTAGACTCTGCGTACAAGCTCGTCCCACAGATGTTCTATAGGGGACATTTCTAGTGATAGGGCAGGCCAATCAATCGTCACAATGTTCTGCTGCTGTAGATATTGCTGCGTAATGCATGCGGTGTGCGCACGTGGGTTATCCTGCTGGAGAAGCTGCAAGTCTGGATAATTTGTGAACGCAGGAGCAACCAATGCATCCAGAACCTCATCTCGATATGTCACAGCATTAATAATTCCACGGAAGACGTGAAGAGGCTAGCGATGGTGAAAACTGAATCCTCCCCAAATGTGAATACTGCCACCTCCAAATCGGTTGTGCTGATGAACACAGCAATCTGCAAAGCGCTTTCCACACCATCGCCAAATCCGCATACGTCCATCAGCAAAGGATATGTTGAATCTGCTCTCGTTTGTGAATAGGACAGCATTCCACTGCAGTCTAGTCCATCTGACATGTTGCTGTGCCCATTGCAGGCGCTGCTGATAATGTCTGTGAGTCAAGTTTGGCCCAACATAAGGTCGTCTTGCAGTAAGGCCTGTATCTCTGAGTCGTCGTATGACTGTCATTCGAGAGACTTGCCCATGTCTACCCACTATTGCTCTTGCTGTTTGACTTGCCGGGAGAGAACGATTCCTTAGGTGACTCAGCACAATATGACGATCTTGCGCAGGGGTAGTAACTCGTGGTTGGCCACTCCGAAGTCTATCCCGGGCACTGCCAGTGGTTCCGTAACGTTCATTGAGACGTACAATAGTGCTGTGGTGGCAATTCATCCTTCTGGCAATGGCCCGCGAGCTCATTCCGGTCTCCAACATACCAATGGCTCGTTGGTGGTCGTTTTCAGATAGTCGTGGCATTTCAAGCACATCTACTGGGTGTTTTGTCTCAACGGCCTTTTTATACCTAGTATACTGCCACATAGAAGAATCAGTGGAAAGGCAATCGCCACTTATTATCACCTTCGTCGATTTTCAAAAAGCCTTTGATAGTCTACACCGCCCATCATTGTGGAAGATACTTACAATCTATGGTTTTCCAACAAAATATGTGAATATAATCAAAGCGCTATATGACAATGCAAGATGTTGTGTTAGAACAAATAAAGGGAATCCCACAATGAACAATTGGGTATAAAATGGACAAATGGAAAATTCCTGGGGGACCTGGATTTCGCAGATGATGTAGCATTCTTAAGTTCAACACCAAGACAATCCCAAGAAGCAATAAATAATTTGTGTCATCTCTCGGTTAAAATAGGTCTCCAAATAAATGCCTCTAAAACTAAAGCTATGAACTTTTCTAACGAGACCTTTGATATCATCTTGAACGGGGAAAAACTACAGAAAGTTGAAAGTTTCAATTATTTAGGCAGTAAAATGACTCAGGATGGTGACACAACAAGAGAAATCCATACTAGAATTGCTTTGGCAGCTAGCGCCTTCAATAGATTATCTAACATTTGGAAATTACGATCATTGAATATACATACCAAGCTTCGTCTGTTTAATTCAAATGTTATCTCAGTGTTAACATACGGCTGTGAGAGTTGGAAAATAACAAAATCATTGGAGAACAAGCTGAATACATTCGAGAACAAATGTCTTAGAAAACTCATGAACATCAGTTGGAAAGAATTCAAGACTAATCGACAAATAAGAGAAGACTCTAGGCAGAAATATGTCTCTGACTATATAAGGAAAAGACGATGGTCATATATCGGTCATGTCCTACGAATGCAAAACAACAGAATACCACTACAGGCGCTCACTTGGGTTCCTGAGGGTAAGAGGAAAAAAGGAAGACCAAAAGAAACACTCAGAAGAACAATAATAAGAGAAGGAAGAACGTTGGGCCTAAATAATGTGCAAGAGCTAAGAGGAGTGGCGTCGCAACGAACAAACTGGAGAGCACTGGTTTCTGCCTTATGCGCCGTGTTTGGTGCTTAAAGAATTTATTATTATTATTATTATTATTATACTGCCACAATGCGTACACATTTTCAGGGTCATAGCTGTTGGGAATTGTGTTACACCTGTAACTTTCATTGTTTTCATGTAGTCTGTACACAAACCCGTGGGTTGAATCATGCACTTTCCATTCCAGCAGCCATTCGCTCTCTACCTCATGACAAACACGGGGAAAATCCATTCCCACACTTTTTTTTCCAGCTTCTCGGCCTCAGTATATATAATAGTGGTGCGTTTTTAATGTGCTTCAGTATATATGAAACAATTAAATGGAAAGTAGCAAGGAGAAAATCTCGAAGGAAGATAATTCATATTAGCTAATTCAAAGTTCCAAAAAGAATATGTCAAGTAATCATGGTCCTTAAAGATTCACTGCAAAAACTGGAAACGGCCTTTTTTAAATTTATTTTTTAGAACATTAGTTACTGTGCAGAATGTCTACCAGAAATAATATAGATTATTCCCTACTAAAATACAAGATGTGAACAAGGGAGAATCCCAATATTAGATTGTTTACAAGCATGCCGTTCTTCCATTATTATAGAACAAGTATTGAGAATAGACATACCAAGGAAACTGCACAGTATAGGCAGACAAGAGGACTTGGCATGTGTCTGTTGAAAGCGTATGCTGGCTTTTGGAGCTGATGGGTAATGAAGGAATTAAATACATCCAACATACACTATTTAGATAGTACTTGATCTGTGCGGGTAATAATTATATCTAATTTTATTTTTATCATTAAGTAATATTTTAAAATGATTGCTTTTCAGTTTTTCACAGAACGAAAAATGGAGTCACAACTAAGACAAAACTGCCAGTCCTTACTGAAACAGCTTAAGATGTCTCAACAAATGTTGAACAGTGAAATAGCTGCACATGTGAACATTGGTGATACAGCATGTGAGACTTTGAAACTTGGTAAAATAATCCCTGAGACTGTAAACTTATCAGAAAACAATGATAACCATCTGCTCAAGTCAGCACATGCTAGAAACAAGTTAATAAGCGCAGCCAAGCCTCTTTCTGAGGACCATTTGAATGTCAAGATTGCTAATTCCAGTAAGAATGACGTTAAGAACAAGGAAAATATTTATAGAAAAAATGGGGAAGGTGCTTTGTTGCAGGGTGAGAATAGAGATCTACAAAGTTCATCCAAGTCATCTCATTTATTTAACAATGTTGAATCAAGACCTACACTACGAACTATTGCACGAGAAAATAGTAAGAAGCAAACATTCGTAGTTGATGATAATGAAGATGTGACTTCATCATCATGGCAGCCAGCAACCCCTAACACCCAACGTCGACGGAAGCTCATTGATCGACATACTGAAGTGCCTACTCGACTGGATGCGAAGGAACTGAGAGATTTGAACAACGAGAGAAGGTTAAACTTTAGCTACTCTCAAATTGATCCAGATGGTGGTATTCCACATTTGAGTCATGAACATAAAGATGTCAGCCAGTCATGCATCAATCCTGAAGATCGAGTGAAGCTTCCTAAAATTAGTGAAAAGTTGACTCACCAATCACAGAGCACAGTCACCCAGGTAGATAATGCAGATGCAGAATTCACTAAGGAAGGAGCTGATTTTAATGCAGCACAAGGAAAAGCTTGTGGTGGGAGCAGAACATCCACCGGCTGCGATCGACAGACTTTTACGAAGCAGTTAGAGGATGATGGTAATAATCGTAAGCTAAACAGCTTCATCAGAGACACCACGATCAAGCCCAAGTCACTCCTAAACTCCACATGTTATAGTCTGCATAACCTTAGTGCCAGCCGAAGGGTGAGTCATCATTATCAAATCATCATCACCCATCAGTTCCCCAAGGAGCATAGGCCTTCAACAAACTTATGCCAAGTCTGCCTGTCTTGTGCCATCTGCTCAAGGTTTCTCCATGTCTTCTTCATTGCTTTCGTGTCTGTCTCCAGTTCTCTTCTCCATGTGTTCTTCATTCTCCCTCTACATCTCTTACCATGGGGATTCCAGAACAAGGACTGCCTTGTAAAACTATCAACAAATTTCCTCAATGTGTGTCCTATCTATCACCAGCATCTTCTTCTCATCTCTTGCTCCACTGGCACTTGTCTGGTTCTTGTCATCAGTTCCACGTTAGTGATCATGGCATACCATTTCAGTCCTAGTATTCTTCTTCATCATTCACTTTCAGACGTCAACTTGAATCTGTTCAAAGAAAGCAGTAATCAGCTTTGAAACTATTCGTTCGTATACTCATAGAGTTTTTTTCTGATATGGTACTGGTGATTGCCATATGTGCTTTCTCAGTACCTCTTCTGTTCTACACGTCCCCATTTACGAAGGGTGAGTCGTGAATGACAAAATCTTTATCTTCCCAAGCCTTGATGGTTGTTTTCTACCCACTATGATCCATTTCTTTCATCTGAGTTGTCTGTCACTGGTTTCCAGTTCCCAGCTCTTTCAGGTTCACTTCTTTAATGTCTGTCCTTCTTCTTAGGCAGTGCCGTAGTGTTAAGCCCTTTTTGTACTGTTTTTGTGTATCCTATCACTGACGAAGACTTTGTGGTCTTAATGTGGGCCATATTGAGTTTGACCCTTTGTAAGACTTTTTCCCATAACCCATTTTCATGTGTTCTATTTTGATTTTCTAGATTCAATGTTTGAACCCATGAAAGAAATGAATAAGTTAAGTAGTTGAATCCAGTAAATAATTGAACTCTATAGTTCAATCAACAAGGTTACCAACGTGGAACTGAAGACAAGAACCAGACAAGTGCCAGTGGAACAAGAGATGAGAAGAAGACGATGGTGATGGATAGGACACACACTGAGGAAACCTGTTGATAGCATTACAAGGCAGTCCTTGTTCTGGAACCCTCAGGGCAAGAGAGGCAGAGGTAGACCAAGAAGCACATGGAGAAGAGAGCTGGAAACAGAAGTGAAAATGATAAGGAGAACGTGGAAAGAACTTGAGATGATGGCACGTGACAGGAGGACTTGGCATGTGTTTGTTGAAGGCCTATGCTCCTTTGGGAGTGGAGGGTTATGAATGAATGAACTCCATAGTTCAATGAAACATTTGAACACTGTAAACAGCAGTGTATACATGACTTTTAAAGCCTGAAAAAATCTCTCCAAAACTAAAGGTCGATTTATACAGCGCGTAGTTGTTTTTGTTTAACTAGGACTGCTGAGCCTCTTGCTCTTTTGCAGCCAATACCACATTGAATACTCCTTGGCATTATCTACACTGTAGATCTAAGCTTTTCCCATGGCTTTTCTGCCATTCCAAAACGTGTTGAGTTGAAGTCATGAGCTCCAGTTTCTCCAGCTTGGTTTGCATTTAAAGGATCATCACATCTGATCCCAAGCTAGAAGGAAGAAGCTTGTGGCATACTGTGCATTTCCCGCCATCCATGGTGTCTCTCCAGATATGCAGAGCTAAAATACTGTGCTCTGGTGCTGGGCTCTCCCAAGGAATTGTCACATCCTACACAGAGCCACTTCTCAGCTCCCCCTGTCCATCATGAGGTCCTCCTGTATGCAGCCAACCAGGTAAAAAGCCAGAGTTTCATCTGGGGCTCAAGACACTCCAAGCTTAGTGTGCAATGCTGGGTTCTCAACATGTTTCACCTCAGGGGGAATCCCTGGAAGTGTGTGGAGGATTTCAAGAGTCAATGAGGGTGTAGTTAGCCTCACATTCACTTCCACATTTGAATACTGTAGTATTGTGCTTAGCTGGTGGTCATATAAGGATGACTCCAGATCTGCCTCCATGCATGTATACAGCTAGTATACAATGAAAACCTTTACCTAAATTTTAACTCCCAAGATTAATTTATCTTCAAATTTTTATTTTATTGACAATGAAACCATGTATGGTCACACTTTAAAATAATTTAAAGTCTTGCTGTAAATGCTGTTCGTCATCTGACGTGACGAGGTTTGCATAGGGAACAGAATCACTGGAAAGTTAGTGTGACCCATATAGGTCTCAGGTGTCTCTGATGAGACAAGGAAAGAATAGGGTTACTGGTCCATGAGATATATCAGACAACGCTACTATAGTGAGGTTATTCATGGCGGCAGGCAACCTCATCATGTAAAACAGATTGCGACAGAAACCTCGGCCGCAAGAACATGTGAATGTTTAGTGTAGGCTTCTGTAAAGGGACCAGTTGTAGTGGTGATGCTCTATAAGGAGTGAAAAGGAAAGTAATGATGATGGAAGGTATTGCAGTTAGTATCTCATTCTCTCCAAAGACGGCGAGGATCTGCCTGAATGGCGAGAGGACACCTGTCAGCGTACAGGGAAAATAGGATACTCACGTAAAATCAATCTCAGGTTAGATATACTAACCTGAGATGTCACCTTGAGTAATAGTGGGCGTACGTTTAAAAAAAAAAAGTATCTCATTGAAAGTGGTGTAGCCTTTTTATACGCTTTTGCCACAGGCTACCGTATTCTGTATCCACATTTCATTTCTAGCCTACCGTATATATGTGGGCTGACTTACATGGCTAGTGTAGGCCTAAACCAGGATTTTGAGCTAAAGATCTAGAAGTAGACTTATATGCCGCAATTTACAATGAATGAACCTAGTAGGTAAATGAATTATATGAGTCCAGTTAATTTTTCCATGACATTAATCATCTGCTATGTAATTGAATCACTTTAGTTCATGATGCCATGTGTATTCCAGAACAACACTAGCGTCAGATTCGACACATCTAGAAACACCCAGGACTCATTGCCTGACCAGCGTTTGCTCGGCTACGACTGGATCGCTGCCTTGTTGGACAACGACTCGGTTCTCATGGACCAGTCTGAGAGCTTCTTTAATGAGTTGAGGGAATTCAGGAGAGCTTACAAGGATGAGTGTAGTAACCAGTTTTATAGGGAGTAAGTGATCAACATTTCACTAGCCTATTTTAATATCCTTTGTTCTTTTCTTCCTTTGTCACATAAACTATTTAGTCACCCTTGCTTCACTTTCCTTTGAGTTCTTTCTTTTCCACGCTATTCAGTTTTTTGTCAGTATCTCTGTCTCTACTGTTGTTTTTCCCTGTCTTTTTTCAAAAATATTGTTTACCCAGTAAATCTTTCGTCTGATGTAACCACTGATGTTATTAAATTTTTTCCCCCCAACCATTTTAATATGTTGATTTTTTCCCCAATCCTCTTGGCCTATATTTTAATATGTTGATTATTTCCAATCCTCTCGACCTGTATTTTAATTTACAGATTTTTCCCCCAATCTTTTTGGCCTATATTTTAATATGTTGATTTTTTTCCTATGCGGTTGACCAATATTATATGTTGATTTTTTTTCCCGAATCCTTTTGACCTATATTTTAATGTGTTGAATTTTTCCCCAATCCTTTTGACCTATATTTTAATATGTTGACCCCCCCTCGGATTTTAACATTTTTATTTCAACTCCTCTTTCCTACATCATGTGTTTTTTTCCCACCCCTCTTTTCTGTATTTTAATATTCTGATTTAAAAAAATGTTTCTCCCTTCTTTTCTTTGTATTTAAATATTAATTTGTTTTCCTTTCTAACTGCATTTGAATGTACTACTTTCTTTTAGTATTTATTCCTTTTTTCCTTCTGCTACACTTAAATGTACTGAACATCATCCCTTCCTACGTGCATTTTTATATTTTGTTATATAGTGTGTAATAAAAAAATAGTCATATATTACCATTCGTTTATACGACCAATGCGCTAGAAATGCAGGATGTTTCAGATTACTCTTTGTCTGCCACATTCACAAACAGGGAACTAGTATGAGAAATATACAAAGGTTATGAGAACATGACAAAGGACACAACCAACATGTACTGTGTGTTACCGGGGTCCCGAAAGGGGAGCAAAGAATAGTAAGACTAACCTACCAGGCATGTCACAAGAAGCAACTAGGGAGGGTTGGGCATGGGACTGGTTACCCCATCCTGTAGACAACTTATAGCTACAATACCTTCAACAAACAAAATGGAGAGGTCCACTAAAGAAAATAAAATTCAACCTTCCAAGACAGTAGAAGGCCTTCTGGTAATGAGACAATGACCGCAACACAGAGAAAGCCCAAAGGAGTCTGTATTGCTAAGTAACCTTCTTTCTTCAAGGAAAATCTCCAAATTTGGCACTTAAAATGTTTGTACATTGAATGAGCAAGGGTAAACGGTACAGGTGGCTGCAGAAATGAGGAACTACAAGATCAGTGTCCTTGGACTGTGCGAAACAAGGTGAAACAGGGTAGACAGGAGGAAACTGAGCACAGGTGAGGATGTGAGGAAACCCTTTGAGGAAACCTATTGATAGCATCACAATGCAGTCCTTGTTCTGGAATCCGCATTGTAAGAGGGAGGAAGACCAAATAACACATAGAGAAGAGAACTGGAGACAGACATGAAGGGGGTGAACAAGACACAGGAAAACCTTGAGCTGATGGCACAGGACAGGAAAACTTGGTAAAGGTCTGAAGGCCTATGATCCTGTGGGAGCTAAAGGGTGATCTAACCAAGAAAGAATATCAATGCAAAGAAACTTTAACTGCAATAATGCAGCAAAGAGTATAAGATTAAACAAAACACCACCAAAAAAAAATGAATCTCCTCCCGTTTGGTGTTTTATCCACTCCACATAAAAAAAAAAAAAAATAAATATTTTGTTTTTATAGTAGCATTGGAAAACTTTCTGTCTATATTTCTTCTTCTTCGTACACTCTCAGACGTCAACTTGAACATGTTCAAAGATATCAGTGGTCAGCTTGAGGCTATTTTCTGTCTATATTCTTCCTATGGTACAAAAAATTGGTGATCCCAGCAGGCTAGTTGTGACAGCCAGCATCTGTCCTACTGAACACATTTCCAAAATTTTTTTTTTTTTGACAGTATTTTCCAGCCCTTAGTTCTGGGTTTCTTAACCTTTTATGTACAGTGGACCCCCTTTGATTTACTGATGAAGGCTACAGACCCTTTCTCAGAAAGAAATGTACATAAACCCATTTTAAACAATTTTAGGTGGTGAACAAAGGACCCCTAGAGTCGTTTTGGTTTTAAGGGCTGTCTTCATTGCACATGGACAACTCCATCAGTGCCCCCGATCACCTCCCTCAGATCACACAAGGAGGATCTCAGCACAGTGCACGAACTCCGTAGCACAGGCCCAATGTGTGTATATAGGAATCACACATTCTATAAATATTTTTTGTGGTGGGTAGGTTTCTAATTTTTAAATGTTGCCAGGGCAGCGGCCTTATGGCCTACTCTTTATGATTTCCAACTGCCGTGGGATTTTTAACGTGCGTAACTTGCACACGGGACCTCCTAATTTTTCGCTCTTATCCGAGAAGGCTAGGCATCCGATCTGACTACCCAGGAGAGCATGGGAGAGTATGACATCATTAGGAACCACTGATTCTGAAAAAGATTTCCATAAATTATATTCTCTCTTCTGGGAATTGAACCTGGTACCTTTAGAATTTGACGTGGACTTCTTAGCGACACCGACCCCTCAGAATCCATTCATGAACCCGTAAGGGGTTCGTGGACCACAAATTAAGAAACCCTGCCCTAATACCTAGTCTTACCTTCTCATGTTATTACCACTTTTGGTTCCATGCCAGGCCACACTTCATGATGGTTGGTTGTTCTGTTCCATTCTCCGATGGGCTTAAAGTTTTTCAGTTATTACTAGACAGAAATGCTAACCCTTGATGTCACTATGTGTATGTGTGGTAAAGTGGGATGTTATAAATATTTATAGGGGACTTAGTGTACTGACTGAGATCAGCTGTGAAGGTATCTGTATCTAATAAGTGTGGTGTATTACAGATAACCTTACTTGCTACCACATTTAGACCTCAGTCAGACTTATTCTGGAATATTGTGATGACTACGTTGAATGTCTAGGGTTATGATAATGGTGAAGTGTAAGTCACAACAACAACAGACAGATAAATACTTTAATTAAAATCAACAATACTTTACAACACTGTGACACTCACACACATAAAACACTTTATAAGACTATCTTAATAAGTCAAGTGTAACATTTAAAAATATATGTATTAATTCCTTCAAATATTAGATATCCTGATTCAACTACAAAGTGAACCAGGAATCACAATCAAATGTAATTACAAGTTGTATGTACACTATTTATAGATATGATCTTGTATTGACATATATTATTATTATTACAATATGTGTGTAAGTTGTGATGTAGTACTATGAGGTAATACTGGCTTTTTCAAGCTTGGTGGTTATTAGTCATCATGACTTCAAGTGTCTGTTTCTGGTGGAAATAGTATTGGAAAAGTTCACAGTTCCTGTCATTTGAAACAATTACTTGTCCCTCTTTATTTAATATACTGTCAATTTTAGAGGGGGGTACATAAGATTGAGCTGCTCTGGCCACGAATCTTAACTTCTGTGTGGGCGGCAGGAAACAGTCTCCACTGCTCGCTTGCTTCACCGTTTCCTTGAGAAACAATACTGGTCGCTATCTTGACCAAGGAGTATGCTGCCAGCCTCTGGATTCAGCAAAACTCAGACCAGGTGCTGCTTCAATACGTTAGGACCACGGTCCCTGAAACAAGAAGGTCGTACCTCCTACTTCAGAACTAATTTATAATCTATTTCCACACTGAAACACAATACATAACAAACACTGAGTTCAGCGCGGTAGGCCAACTGTTAGCTTCTCATGTAACACATTCACCAGTATTCCTCTCCCTAATGGTTACAACGCCTCTGCAATTCCAGCATTATTTCCTTATATTCAATAAGATAGGTGTCATAGTACTATTTGGCAATCCCATATAGGCCTATGCAGTTATACTCCTCTCCGACAAGTTTTGTTCCTAGTGGAGCAATATCTAGGCTTTTCCTCATGGTTGCTACTGAACTACTCACAGACAGACATAATTTATCAATTCACATTCAATTTTTCATCTAAAAGATATCAAATATGTCAAGCTTACCACAATTCATGGAAATAATAAACAAATATGTTGACTGGCGATGAATTATGGCACAATTCCGATCTGCCTCTGTCCCAGGCTTTTATTTAGAAAAATATGAGCTGGATCTCAACGCACTTGCTTCTTAGTAAGTTTATTTTCAAAATGTGGCACTGAACAGACGCTCCTAATTGACTATATCAAATGGTCTATCCAATGGGACCATGTTTACAAAAGCATTTGAAAAAAAGTACCCTTCCTACCGTTTCCCGTAACAACCAAAAATAGTATTTGCAATCGACTAATCATGTTTAGGCTTACATATTCTTCTAGCCAATCAGATCGGATTTAACTTGTTGGCCTATTTCCCGTAAAATAGTGGTTTTAAAACATGCCACTGAGCAATTATGATCTGGTGGTGTCAGACAGCACCCCTATAATATTTTGGCTATTAAGCATTAAACATGTTTTTTAAAACCTAACCGTGTATTGGTAGTGTTTTTTGTCACTGTTTATTTGAAAAAAAGTTAGTGCTTCATGCCTTTCGCGTTGGGGGTGGCATTATTTTATATCGCGAGACTGCGTGTTAGTGTTGCATACGTTCCTCAGTACCTCTCTCTCTCTCTCTATCCTAAGTCCGTCTGTCCTTTTTAGGTTAACGTAGTGTATAAAATGAAATTAATGCTAGTATTTTATCTAGGTCATTAAGCAGTGTGCGTATCTCAAGGTTTTCTAAGAAACACAGTACCGGTTTTATTTTTTTGAAACGCGTGTATGCTGTTGTAGGCTTTACTATCAAACGTGAAAGCGTTACACTATGCAGACGAAGTAGAAAAAGGGGATTTTTGTACGCCATTGTGACAGCACTGGTCTTTTACCATTCTTCTTTCCTTTTATTGAATTAATTCGTTAGGCTTTACCTTTACTTGTTAATTTAGATATGTGGATTTAGAATGTTTCACGACAAGTGTGTCAGACAAAGCTTCTCTATGCTTATATTTTGTAGACTTCAGTGTATATATTAAATATGCTTTGTTGAGCTTCAAATTGTTCTAAACTCTGCTGCTCGTTTTTGTTCTAAACTTCACTGTACTTATAATTTGCTAAACTTTTGTTGTACCCATATTTTTTCTGAACGTAAGTTTACTCATATTTTTCTAATCATCACTCTACTCATATTTTGTTCAACTTTTGTTGTTCTCATATTTTTTCTGAACTTCGCTGTACTCATTTTTTTATAAACTTCACTGTCCTCATATTTTTTTATTAAATTTATTGTACGTGTTTTTATTTTCCCCCAAACGATTTTTTCTAATCTTCACTATATTTATATTTTTTTAAAACTTCACTGTACACATTTTTTCTAAACTTCATTCTACTCATATTTTTTTCTAAACTTCACTGTACTCATATGTTTTTTCTAAACTTCACTGTGCTTATATTTTTTCTAAATGTGCTCATATTTTCTTTACTTTGTTGTGCTCATAATTTCCATTTCTGATCTGCTGTGTAAAACAGATAAATTTGATTTGCATTTTCATACTTATCACAGGGGACCTCACACACTTGTGGACTTTGAACCAGAGCCAGTAGCTGAAGCTCTTAGAGAACCAAGTAAGATTTCACTTTTGAAGGACGTAGTGGTTTTTCTATGTTTGAAGCAAGGAATTTTCTGTCGCTGTTGAGTTTTTATATTTTATTACAGCTTAATTGTTGGTTCTTTCCAAGTTTTAAAAATATGATAATGTTATACGTAGTTGTAAAAGAAATAGTATGAAGATTAATAAAAATAGAAAATTGGGACAAAATAAAACAAATAGATAGCATCAATAACTTTTATCTCCCTCAGGAGTATAGGCCTTCAGCACACTCATGTCATGTTCTCCTGTCACATGCCATCAGCCCACTCATGTCATGTTCTCCTGTCACGTGCTATCAGCTCACTCATGTCATGTTCTCCTGTCACGTGCCATCAGCTCATGTCATGTTCTCCTGTCACGTGCCATCAGCCCACTCATGTCATGTTCTCCTGTCATGTGCCATCAGCCCACTCATGTCATGTTTTCCTATCATGTGCCTTCAGCCCACTCATGTCATGTTCTCCTGTCATGTGCCTGGAGCCCATTCATGTCATGTTCTCCTGTCACATTCCATCAGCCCCTCATGTCATGTTCTCCTGTCATGTGCCATCAGCCCACTCATGTCATGTTCTCCTGTCATGTGCCATCAGCCCACTCATGTCATGTTCTCCTGTCATGTGCCATCAGCCCACTCATGTCATGTTCTCCTGTCACATGCCTTCAGCTCACTCATGTCATGTTCTCCTGTCACGTGCCTTCAGCACACTCATGTCATGTTCTCCTGTCACATGCCTTCAGCACACTCATGTCATGTTCTCCTGTCACATGCCTTCAGCACACTCATATCATGTTCTCCTGTCACGTGCCTTCAGCCCACTCATGTCATGTTCTCCTGTCATGTGCCATCAGCTCAGGTTCTTTCCATGTCATCCTCATAATTTTCACTTCTGTTTCCAGTTCTCTACCCCATGTGCCCGGAACAAGGACTGTCTGGTGATGCTATCTGCAGGTTTCCTCCATGTGTGTCTTATCCATCGCAAGTGTCTTCTCATCTCTTGTTCCACTAGCACATGTCTGGTTCTTGTCATCAGTTCCACATTAGTGATCTTGTCATCAGTTCCACATGGGTGATCTTTTCATCAGTTCCACATTAATGATTTTGTCATCAGTTCCACATTAACTCTCTTCAGACCTGATATTTTGTAACATTTTCTCATACTCTGACATATCTGACTTATAATGTTCCTTGATACATTATAATTTGAAGTCTACCCAAGAGTGTTATACATCAAATTGTTTGTAATTGAACAGACTACCATATTTAGATGTAAAATTAATATTTTAAAAATTTATATTGATGTGAGTTTTAGAAAATTGAAGGAAAGTCAACAGGAAAAATACACAAAAATTATAAACATGATATTTCACAAAGAAGAAAAAAATAAAGTATTATCAGAACAATTAACAACAGTCATATTTTATTGTAGTCTGACTATTTCTGCATTATATGTTACATTTCCAAAACAATTCAACATTAAATAATAAAATTATGCAAATGTTTGAAATGTTACATAACTATGCTTTTCCCAACAAAAAAAAATTTTCTTTTTAAATCTTCCACTAAATACATTACAGTTCTTTTAGGTAGCTGCAACATCTTAGCTAAAATAATGAAATATGACTTCAGTAGACATATTTCTAGTGTAATACTGTATGATCACTAACACATAAGTAAAATCAGTTATGAGGGTGACATAATAAAGACTCAACACATCTTTATATATTTCCTACTAAGGCTTGTGGTATTCTGACAGACAATTCCTACCTGCATGAAAACATTTAAAAAATATATCACAAACTTTATATTTAACTTTTTATTTTTCTTTCAATCTTTACTATCTGATATCAAAGCTTACAACTTCTTTTTATCTGTGTACACTTGGGGTCCATGGTGTGCCGAGAAAAAACTGGTGGCTTTGAAGCGAGTAGTGCATCATACAAACTTATGTTCCCCAATTCCGGATTAGTTCTTCTGTAAAATCTAGCTGACCATATCTAGCTGGTCTTCCACATCTGGGTGTTTTTTCTGCTAGTCTTGAAATAAAATGTAAGCATCTACCATAGTAATATCCAGAAAATGAAAAAAAGAGTTTTCCAATATTTATTGGTCTTTCTCAAAACATTGTACTTGTTAATTGGCTGGTCACTCTTGTCCACTACTTTCATAACTAACTACAGTATAAGCTAAACCAAATGGTCCATTTGCAGTGATCCTACCTAAATAAACATCAAAGTATATCCACTAACAGCATCAGCAAGAACCCATAATTTCATCCCCCATTTTGTTGGCTTGTCTCTAATATACTGTCAAAAAGAAAACACCCTTTTCTTATATATATATTTTCTTATATTCTTTCACAAAATTACAGTTTGAAGAAGTCAATGGGTCTCAAAAACTGCTTTGTATTTTCTCTGGTGCTTACCTCTGACAGTTGCAGACTGGAACCCTCTAAGGCGAAAAAGGTGGAGAGTTGGAAGGTGGGCCTTCATCAAGTCCATCATAACCAAAACATCCGCAAGAAGAACAATTTAAAATTAATTTTTACAGATCAACAATAGAATTCAAAGTTACAGTTTAGTGTACACAGGAAAATTGACACACATTACATTTTCCGTACAAAGGAATAATAATAGTTGCCCATCGCAAGTGAAGATGGCGACAGCTTCAGACTTGAGTTGTGACACATCTGTGCCGTGATCTCATGTGACAAATTAATCCTATTTTGGCCCTACAGGCCCTGCCACATACGGGGCACACATGGTTAGAGTTGATAGTAGTGTTGCTGTGCATTCTGGCCTTTCTTGCAGCACACTTGCCTTCTGCCTTATCAACTAAATTCTGTTCTGCAATGCGAGCACCTTGAGTAATGTTTGTCCGCCAGGCACAGCGATCCTGTGCGATAGTCTCCCAGGAGGAGACATCAATTTTGAAGCTGCTCAACGATGCTTTCAGTGTGTCTTTGAAGCGTTTCTTTTGTCCCCCTGCTGTTTGCTTACCCGTGGAGAGTTCGCTGTACATCAACTGCTTTGGGATGCGTTTTTCGGGCATGCGAACAACATGTCCGGCCCATCTAGTTTGGGCCCTCTGCAGCAATGTGTAGATTCTTGAGATATGTGCTCTGTTGAGGACCTCAGAATTAGATACTCTATCATGCCACTTGATCCTGAGGATCCTGCGAAGACAGCTCATGTGGAAATGATTAAGCTTCTTGGCATGTCTGCTATACACTGTCCATGTTTCACAGGCATACAGGAGGGTAGTGAGTACTATTGCATGATATACTTTTATCTTGGTGGCTGCACTAATTCCTTGTTGATCCCAGACATTTACTCTTAGTCTTCCGAAAGCTGCACTTGCCTTTGCAATTCTGTTGTTGACCTCGGAGTCGATATTTGCATCTTTGGTAAGGGTACTGCCTAGATAAGTGAAGCTGTCCACAGAATTGGAGACGTTGGTTACTTTTACTGGTTCACAGTAAGCGGAGCAGGTTTGCCGAAATACAATTTACTTCAGGTATTGGGTAAGCCTGAAAGTCATGCACTGCTGCATAAGATATAGTTGTTGACCCTCAATTGTTGGCTTGCACTCGATATTTGTGAATTTTGGTTCACAGTAAGGTTAGTGAGTACTATTGCAGAAAACATTAGGACTCATAGTTGGTTTTAATTCTTTGACTTCGAATTGATAATTCCTGTAAGGCTGAGTCCCCTCATATGTTTCGCTAGTTAACATTACTCCTTGAAGACTTGGTCTGAGTTCATAGATTCCCGAAAGGAGTCGACTAATTGATCCCATCTCTTTCCGGTTTGCAAGGGACCTCGGAGTCATATTTGCATCTTTGGTAAGGGTACACGCCTAGTCTGTCCACCACTTGGAGACGTTGGTTCTTTACTGTGATATTTGGTTCACAGTAAGGTTTCCCAGGAGCAGGTTGCAACATTACTTCAGATTTCTTCGTATTGATGGTAAGGCCAAAGTCATCACATGCTACAGAAAGCCTCCTCATATTGTTCTGCATGTCCAGTTCTGTGCAGGTGTTGAGGGCACAGTCGTCCGCAAAGACGAGGTCAGAGATCATTGTTTCATTCACCTTCGTAAAGGACTGTAATCGTCTCAAATTGAACAGATTCCCATCTATCCTGTATCTGATGTTTTACCGTCGCTACTGTCATGCGTAACGTTAGACAGCATGGCAGCAAATATCATACTGAATAGTGTCGGGGCGAGCACACAACCCTGTTTGACACCATTTGTGACGGGAAAGGGTTCAGAAGGTTCTCCATCATTCAATACGCGAGCCATGTATCTGTTTGAAGCTGTGACTTGCGCTGTAATTGGATTAAAGTGAGGAAGAGTTGCGCTAATCGTCATCCTCACTCTCTCGTCCGGAGTTATCTGTTCCAGTGGCAAGATATTATCAAGACGACTAGAGACAACACAGGATGCAGTGGATGACCAGGGCGTTCTACGTGCCTCGCCGTGCTCCTTACGCTCCACAGCGCATTGCTGGTAATTGCCGTCATGCCCGTTGAACCAATAGATGGTTTCTTCCACGCAGTCTATCGAATCCAGTCTTCGCATGCATGGGTAGGCAGACCCTAACTCACCGAAGGTTTATAACCAGTCGGCTACCCTCACCTAGTTTAGCTGGCCTGTCAAAGCCGGGGGGTGGCCGCTGTCGCATGCTGACAGCTACGAGGAGCCACAGGTGAGAGCTGGATGCCAGGTTTGGACCAAAGGTGGCCGAGCTGCCCTGAAAAGGGCATGACAGCTCCTTCACCAGAGGTACTACCAATACCTGACATCCCAAAACCCCCCGAAAAGGAATACTGTCAATCATAAAGTCATATGATGTAAATAATAATTTTTAAAAGCAGAGACACAGGGCGAATGAGGTCAGAAAAATCAGCTGATTCAGAAGTTACGTCAGATCCACTTTATATTTATTTCCTGGTGCCATGAGTTCTTTGTTAACTGTTTGAAAGGTGAAATATTTGTTTCTTTTTTTCAAAAACAAACAGAAAGCAGCAATACGGACTACAATAGCCCACTAAAACGACTGTTTTACTACTTTTCAAAATCAGCTGTCATTTCGTTAACGAAGTAACATTACCTTTACATGTACGGCTGGTGATCTGAGTTGTTCTGAGCTGTATTTTCGCCATCCAACTCATCAGACATTTCCAAGTCCTCTGAATAATCATCAAAACAGGAATCTACATCACTAGATGCATTGTAGTCATTTTCAGACTGCATTTTGTTTACGACCTGTTAAGTCGAGTTGATAGAAAAAATCCAAAATGGCGGACGGACAAATTCGGTGTTTACGTTTTTCTGCGTGTAATTTCAAAGTCAAAATAAGTGAAAGCTGTATATTTTTTAGCACAAATATAATTTTTAACATGTATTCTTAATATAAAACATAGATTTGAAGTCAAAATTAAAAAATAAATGTACTTTTTTTTACTTCAAAAGTCATCGTTCCGTTTGGAACGATTTTTTAATATATCCGGTCTGAAGAGTGTTAATGATCTTGTCATCAGTTCCACATTGATGATCTTGTCATCAGTTCCACATTGATGATCTTGTCATCAGTTCCACATTAATGATCTTGTCATCAGTTCCACATTAATGATCTTGTCATCACTTCCCCATTGATCTTGTCATCAGTTCCACATTAATGATCTTGTCATCACTTCCCCATTGATGATCTTGTCATCAGTTCCACATGGGTGAAATTGTCATCAGATCCACACTGGTGAATTTAGTTTTGTTCAGATTTACCAACAGCTTTGACAGTCGGCGGCTAAGGATCAAAGAAGAAGTTCAAATATACTGGAAAAACTATCCTGAGTGCCTGGGAAAATCAGCCCTAAATACTAGGCTTTCGAACTTTAAATGTTTTTTTTTTCTTAACCAGCAGCACTTGGGCTTTCAGCCCCTTGGCCCAGTGACATGTCATTGCGAGGCTGGGGAGCCTGTGGACTTTCCTTCCAACCCGGTCAGGAGCTTCGCTCCTTCCCATCCACAGAGGGTTTATCTCAGGAGCCGTTCAGGTTATTCAGTCAAAATCCCAGTCGATGACACTACTTCAAATGCCAACGCCCGTGCTTGAACCTTGAACACCTGATCGCCAGCGCAACGTGGTAACCATTATACCAGCGCGGCTCCCCATTTAACCTTTAAATGTTAACTGGTTTTAAATTTCATCATCATCATTGTCAGTATTATCACCAGTCATCAAATTTCATAGTTCAAATGAAACTGCCTTGTTACGAAATGCTGGTTTCTCTGGTATAAGGTTTCATATAGTCTTCTCAGTTTTAACATCATCATCGTCACCATCTTCGCTTCCTAAAAAGCCACCACAGCAGGTGACCCCCCCTTGAGGAAGCCTACGCCAAAGCACAAGTCCTTCCAGGTATCAGACCTAAAGGTCTTTTATATTTGGAGATGTGCCCTAATATAACCGACTAGGTTGAACGGGGCGCGCCTCGCCAAAACTTTATTTAAAAATAAAAAATGTAGCAGTTTGTTTTACGTGATGAGATTGCCAGCCCTGTGCACAACCTCATATTAATGACCTTTTGCAACATACTTGAGGAAAGAGTAGACGTATTCTTTCTGTCTCACCAGAGATTACACATGGTCAGTTATTAATATACATTGCTGCAAAGGCTCTTTTCAGATTCAAAATGGCCGCCAACTGGAATCGCGCTTTTATTCTAGTAGGGCTGACTTAAATTACAATCAGCTACGGTCGGGCTTACATATGGCCGACAAATTTAAATAACGCGAATGTATTCATCCTGGGCCGAAAACGTGGGCCAAGGTTAATATCAAATAACGTGGAACTGTCAAAATATTCATCTTGAAATCCGATCCTCACAGTAGACATCACTTTTTATTGACGGACGTAAAACAGACGATTATGAACATCATCATAAGTATTATATCAACAGTTCATCTTATAATCTCAGGACATCTTATTTAGTGTATCTATGTTCATGGATGATCAACATATAATTTCATAACGGCTGACCTTTCAAGGGCAGATGTACATCTTATGGTCATGAGGTATATCAGACATCACAGAAAATCCCATCTTTAAACTGGCCTCATAAATAATATACATGTAGGACATTCGATCATCATCATTGAGGCGCCATGGTAAATAGTGCATTTAAAATCCAAATTCCTGAATTCAGTTTACCTCTCATCATCTGCCGTATTCCGTAGGACGGCGGAAATATACATTATATTTTGTATTCACGTTTTGGAAATACAGTTTTTTCAAACGGCACGTACTTACAAAATACTAGGCTGGCTTCACTGACTTTACTTCATCGTTGATCCATTTCAGTACACTCTCATTGAATGTGCTGACTAGATTCCAACATGGCAAAAATTGCATAAATATTTATCTTCATTTTTACTTCAATAAAAAGACTTACGGTGAGAACCACACGGTGATAGCTTCCACTAGGAAGGCTGTATCAAATAGTAATCACTTGAAGTTTACCCCCAACATGGGGTTCAAAACAAACAGACCAATGTCTGACTTCTGTACCAGTCATTACCTCTCTCACTGAGGTCACTACGTCGTCTACCGTTTAGCAACAAAAAACGCGAAAATACTTATGCACAAATATGTGCGTTTCCGTGCGCGATGAATTTAAATTACCAATATATTCTCACCACATATGTTGATGCGCACCCTCTCAACAGAAGTAGGACCCATGACTACTTTATTACTGTTAAGGACCCAAAAAGTACGCAACAATTGCGAACATATTAAACTAGTCTTAGATCTGATGTTGGTAGCTTTACAGGACAGTCCTTGTTCTGGAACCCCCAGGGTAAGAGAAGGAGAGGCAGAACACAAAATACATGGAGAAGAGAACTGGTGACCGATGAACATGATGAGGAAGTATTGGACAGACCTTGAGCTGATGGCTCAATAAATAATGTAGGTAATTAACAGGCAGTCTTTGGACAGACAGGAGAATATCAGACAACAGAAAAGAGATATAAGCGATAGGCTTACTGGAAATCGAACTGAGGACCATCCAAGCGGCGCCATCGCCTTGCTATGAAAGACGCACAGCCTAATTTGTACCTCAAAAAAGTACATCATTGGCTGAGGTCATTCTCACAACACCAACACAACTATGGTAAAAAGAACTCGTGAATGACCCAGATAGTTTTAAAGATGCAATCACTAATGTAACTTTCTTGTCAGCAAGTATAGATCAAATAAAGGCTGAAATACTTGTGTCCAGTAATGTGTATTGGAAGACGAACAACACAGAATAGACTACAACCCACAAAAGCCAGATCCAAACCTCAGAAATGAGGTATCTGAGGAAGGTGGTTGAAGTAACCAGATGATAGTCAAGGCCTGAAAACCCAACCCCTGCAGATCAAAGTAGAACAGTCCCAACTGAGATGGTTTGGCCATGTCTGCAGAATGGCAGAAGATCGGCTACCACGGCAAGCATGGGAAACTAAGAGCCAGGGATCCAGACCTCCAGGACGACCCAAAATCCGCTGGGAGGACAACATTAGACAATCTTTGAAGGACTGAGGACTAGAATGCAACCAAGCCAGGAGGAAGACAGCCTGTTGATGTATATATTGTCTCCATAGTTACTGTGTTTCCCACTAGAGTTACTTGCCCTTATGCTAACTACTTCCTTCCTCTTTCTGCTTCTACAACATGGCTGATTAAACGTGTCGAGTGTATCCAGTGTGTTCAGGCTTCGTGACTATGCTTCATAATGTGAGAATGTTTGACAGCCAGCCACGTCTCATTACATTTAACAACATTTACTATACACAACAGTAAATATCAACACAGCCGATAGAATAGTATGGTGCTCTCTCTTACAAACCTCTACACCTTACAGTAGAAGAGGAACGACTAAGTGAGTAAGTAAGTACAACACAGAATAGACTGGTAGGTTAAAGTCACGGTTGGGTGAACTCTTAAATAAATAGGAGAATTTGACAAGTTTGTTGAAGACCTATACTGCTAAAGGGTATTGATTGATTTCCTTTCAGTTTTAAATTTGACTAATGTACTGACCCAAAAACAAATTAATATGTTGTAGTAGGGTACCTGTAACTGCCAAGATGTTGTTTACAGAAGTGGAGCCCTACGTTGTTAATGACCGACTCTTCGCGGAGCCTCTGCGACCAGGTCTCATTGATTATGATGATGATGGTTCAGGGAGCCGACCACACAGGGGAAGTAGGAAGGAACCCACAGCTGACAACCCAAGATTTGTGCGGTAAGTGGTTGAGAAGTTAGGTTAGTCACTACAGCTTGAAATAGTCAGTCCACGCTTGCGCAATATCATTGTGTGCACGATACTGGCAGATTAAGGGGCTGTATTATTGTTATCTATTTGTCACTAATGTGGAACTGATGACAAGAACTAAGGCAAGTGCCATTAGAACAAGAGATGACAAGAACTAAGGCAAGTGCCATTAGAACAAGAGATGACAAGAACTAAGACAAGTGCAATTAGAACAAGAGAAGAAGATGCTGGAGGTGGACAGGACACACATTCATAAAAACTTTCGACATTGTTATTGTTATTCAGAATCGACATCATTGCACTCCAGGCAAACCCATAAGTGCTCAGTCTCCCACAGAAAATGTCGACGGGTATGAATGCTAATTGTTCCTGTTGCGCACTGGTTGTATACACGGCGGATGCGTCCTCTCATACGTCCATCCCTGCTGGTCTTACGTTTGATGCTGAATTCCAGCAATCGTAGCCTTGATGATTCATCGATTACAGTGTATTCTCTAATAGACGAACATGAAATGCCCTCAGTATTTCTTCCTTATCCATGGCCAATGCACCTTTTATGGGTGCTCTTGAAGTTAGTCTGTCAGCTCTTTCATTGCCACGTACCCTGGCATGACCAAGACAGTAGATCCATATCAGTTCTTGAAGATTCGATGCTTCTATGGAGGTTTTCCATTCATGTCGAAGCCAACCATTTTGGACCTTTCGAAGCATGGATTGTGAGTCTTTCGACATTATCACCAGGCAGTCCTTGTTCTGGAATCCCCTGGGAAAGAGAGGTAGAGGAAGAAGAATACAAGGAGAAAAGAACTGGTGACAGACATAAAGGAGATGAAGAAGACCTTTTTTTAAATTATAAAATTTTGTCTCGTTTTGGTGAGGCGCACACCTTTCAACCTAGACACGGTTATGTTAGGGTGCTTGTCCAAATAGAAAAGACTTTGCAGTCTGTTTCAGTGATTTGACTGATGTGCATGAAGATGACATGGAAAGACCTTGAGCTGATGGTACGGGACAGGAAGACTTTGCATAAGTTTGTTGAAGGCCTATGTTCCTTTAGGAGCAGAAGGGTGATGATGATGATGAATGTTTGTGTTTCTCACTTAGCTCTGGCTTTCTTTCCTGACTTGACTTTGATCCACTATCACTGAGTGTCAGCTCTTGGTGACCTTGATGCCATTATGTGGTACTGCTCAGTTTGTATAAGTTGTTCTGGGCTGCTATAAAGTGTATTGTCTATGGATAGGTTGTGTGGTAGGAGTTGTCTCATTCCCTGAAGTGCAGGGCACTGTACTAGATGGTGTTCTACTGTCTCCAACGGGTCTGGGCAGTGTCTACATTTTACTATATTTTGTCAACATATTCTGTTTCTGTGGCCATTTAGTGTAGAGTGACCTGTTCTCAGTCTGAAAATTTTAGTTTGATATCTATGTATGAAGAGTCTTCTTCCTGATTTAGCCTGTGCCCACGTGTTCAGCCAATCTTCTTTACAATTGTTTTTGATTATTTGTTTTATTGTTATCTCTTTAAGTCCCAATCGACTTTTAAAATGGCTCATGGTTTAGATGCATTTGGACCATAAGCCATTTAAATGGCTTTAGTATCTGTTGCTCCTGTCTGGAGCTGTTTCTAATTATAACTACCCAAAACGTCATTTCCGACAGGAAGTACGTTCTTTTAAATACCTTGTGTGTTTAAAAGTGAACGTGTATCTGTGGAGAGATATTTATTTAAGATTTTTAAAGCGATTTTTAAGTGCATATTTTCTAACATAAATGGCCATGCTCACTGCTTCGAATAGTAGACCTAGATCAAGCTAGGAAGTTATTTGAAGATATTTTTTATAGTGACTGTAGTATATATTCACAGAATAGCGGTAACGACTCTGATTTTCAGCAGGAACCTGATATCGACTCCTCGGAAACCGAGGATGATAGGCCTAATGGAAGGTCTGGTGTTGATAATGAAGTTATGGATACAGGAGCATGTAATCAGACTGTAATAAATTCAGATAATATATCCAAGCCAAAAAGAATCAGGAGGGATGGGAATGTTGATTTTGTTAGTAGGCCTAATACAAACAACGCGGTTTGGCATTCAGTGGCCACTGGAGAAACTAAAGCAAATTTTACTTTTCGCCAGACAAGACAGAACATAAATCCAGCTCTGTATAGCTTGCAAACACCTCTTGATTTTTAAAAATATTACATGGATGATGCTGTTGTTAGCAATTTGATAACCAGCATTAATTCCTATGCTGCAAAAGTTGTTGAAACAAACAACCCACATAGAAAGTATTCATTGTTTTCTTCATGGACACCGCTCACTTATTATGAGTGGTTGAAGTTCACAGCTGTAATGATTGCGATGGGGCTGGATCGAAGGCCAAAAATCAAGGACTACTGGTGCACCGCAGGAATTTTGTATGCACCTTGGTACCACGAGATGTTTTTAAGAAGCCGTTTTCAAACTATTTATCACAGCATGCTGCATGTTTGTGAACCAGAAGATCAGGACACAGCTAAAATTGAACCATTTGTTGAGATGTTGTTAACCAAATTTCAGAATGCTTTCTATCTGTTTGAAGATGTGTGTATTGATGAGATGGTTATAGGATGGAAAGGTAGGTTTAAACACAAACAATTCAATGCAACCAAGCCCCACAAATACCATATCAAAACATTTGGACTGTGTGATTCAGCAACAGGCTATGTTTTCAATTTGAAAATTTATTTTGGAAAAAATACAGCCTATGATCTTAGTCTAGATCCCAGTTCTGCTTATGCCGTGAAAGTGTTCGGAACTCTTTTGAAGCCACTGAGATCAGGACATCATATTTTTGCTGATAGATTTTATTTATCAAAAGCTCTGATTGAATATCTGCTTGCACACATATAATTATACAGGAACCCTGAATGTCAACCGTGTCGGCTTCCCTCCTGAAATAAAAAATCTCAATCTTTTCCATCAAGAGATGAAATGGTTTTTGGACTCGGAAAATACAACATTGTGTGTTGCCTGGAAAGATAAAAAAGCAAAAAAGCCCTGCATATTTGTGACAACTAAATCAGCCATCACAACGGTTGAGAAGAGCAAGGGTCTAAACAAAGTTACAAAGCCAAAGGTAGTTGATGACTACAATATGAGTATGAATGGCTGCGACCGGATGGATCAAATGGTTGGTTACTACAGTATGCACAACCGTAAAACCAGAAAGTGGTGGAAGAAGATTTACCACTGGATGATTGAAGTGACACAGGTAAATGCCCACATCCTATACAATTTGTGTCAGGAAGGTGCGACAACAAAAAGGAAGCTCACACTTCAAGATTTTAAACAAAGTTTGATTGAGGATCTGTCCAAAGAAGCTGCTCAGCTGACACCAGGCGGTGTAACAGATTGTCCACCCAAAAATTCTAAATGTTCAATGAAAGGAAATGAAGTGGAATGGATGATTGGAGCCAGACATCTAGTGGAATATGATGGAAAGGGCAGAGCCTGTGTTCATTGTAGCACCAATGATATTCATCGCAGATCAAGCTATGTGTGTATAGGATGCACGGGCAGACCCCACCTTTGTACAAAAAATTGCTTTGTGGCTTATCATAAGCAAAAAAATATATATGGTCTGCCTAGATATGAGTAAGCTTTGTAAATAAAATATTCTGTTCCCTTTTTTTGATATGTTTGTTAGGGCCTACAATTTGAAATTTTCGTTTTTTTTAAATGCTAGGGACTTTTTTTTGTAAATATTTTTTACTTAGGATTTGATTATAAAATAATGTTTATACATAAGCCCCTAGTGTGAATATATTTAGAAAAAGTGATCTTTTGTGATTTCTTATGGATTATGTGTTTTCCTATGGATTATGTGTTTTCCTTTGGATTATATCTTAAGAGGAGCAACTCGGCAAGGTAAGAATATATCTATTTCTTTCAAATTTACCTCCTTCTTATTCAGCCTCCATTTTACTTTACATTTTATTAACTAATAATTTTTATTGATAAATTTAAATTATGCACAAGATGCAGTTACTAAAAATCATTCATGTGTAAATAATATTATAATTCCCATCTTTCTGATGTATAAACTGAAATTTCCTCTTTTTTACAACCATGTGACCTGTTGTTGTAATCTGTGAAATTAATAATCTTCTGAGTGTTTATTGACTGAAAACTGATTGTACTTTGTTAGAATACTTCTGTTTGTGATATTTTGAAACTTTACCCTTGGATATTCTCATGAGGAACAATTATAGAAGAGAAAGCTTTTATACTTGTAGCACAAGAGTAAAGTACATCCATTTACCTTCAGTTTCATATACAACAACAAAGTTATTTATGCATATGAACATTAAAAAAAAATTATTTCCAAACAACAACAATAAAAATACACTGGGGTGGCCATTTTTGTTTAGGCCAAACCCACTTTTTTGGTTGGGACTGAAAGATTAGAGTTAACATTTAATTGTTGGTCACTTTGTGGCATTTTTGCTCCCTTCTTTGTCAGTCTATCAGCTACTTCATTAAATGTGATGTTTATGTGGCCAGGTTTGTGTGTAGATTTCTGTTCCATACAAGTTCATAATTTTGTGGCATGTTTCTTGAACCTTCTGGACAGTTATGATTGAGTTGGTTTCCAGTTTTCTATTGCCAAGAGGGCAGCCTGCGAGTTTGAGAATACTACATCATTTGGTTCTATTTCGTTTGATTCAAAACCATGTGGCCGCAGTTTTCATAGACCTCAACCAGGCATATGACCGAGTATGGAGAGATGGTCTATACTTCAAGATGCAGAAGATGGGCATAGAAGGAAGAATGTTTTGTTGGATAAAAGATTTCCTTACCAATCGAACCATCTTCGCAACGTTCAATGGAATAACATCAGGAAAAAGAACAATCCAAGAAGGCCTCCGACAAGGCTCGGCCCTAAGCTGCACCCTTTTTTCTCATATACATAAACGACCTGGCAGACCACCTTGAATTACCCAGCGCCCTGTTTGCTGATGACCTAGTCTTATGGGCAGAAGGGAAATGCCCTTTGCAATGGCAAAAGAAACTAAACCGTGCACTGGCTGCTCTAACAACCTACTGCAGCTTGTGGAAAATAGTGATCAACACGAGTAAGACAGTCTACACTATATTCACACTCAGCAACAAAATAGTAAGAAAAGAATTGGATTTAAAACTCGATACAAAACTAGCTTAAGAGAACAGTTCGACTGATCTGGGGATACAGCTAGATACCAAACTCACATACAAAACACATTTTGAGTCTCTAATTGCAAAGGCCTCTAGAAGGCTGAACCTCATAAAGCGATTGGCAAGCACTGATTGGGGAGCCAATCAGTGCACCCTACGACAACTGAACTTGAGATTTGTGCGCTCAGTTATGGATTACTCTCTATCATTGCTAGCCCAACACTAGACTGAAACTAGATCGCATACAAAACCAGGCACTCAGATTCATTTGCGGAGGCTTGCGAACAGTGTCAACCAGTGTATGTGAGATTTCCGCCAATGTGGAGCCCCTAGAACTAAGGAGAGAGAAATCAGTTATCCTAACGGCAGAAAGGTTCTTGTGAGCTGACGAGGCTTTCTTTCCTTTCTGTTTTTGTTTGTCTGTCCCTGATGAAGTCCTTATGGCCGCAGTGTAAACAGTTTTCTTTGTCCTAGTAAGATGTTTTACCATTTTAGTTAACCCTCCATTTACCACTCTGTCTTATTGTAGTCCAACTCATTTTCTTGTTGCTTCTCAAGGCAACGGTTACCAGATATGAAGTTAGAAATGGGTTCCTGACTCTGCTTTTGAGATACAGAAGGTGAAGACAATGAGGGAGGGAAGTGGTCACTCCACCTCATAAAGCCTTTTATTAAAAATCCTTGGAGACAGCTTTGTTTCGGAAACCAGTTTTTTTCAGTATTCAGTCATTACCCTCAGTTCCCCAAGGAGTTAAAGGCCTTCAACAAACACATGCCAAGTCCTCCTGTCATGTGCTATCATCTCAAGTTCTTTCCACGTTCTTTTCATCATTGTCACCTCTGTCTCTAGTTCGAAAATTATTCTATATATCTCACATACAAACACACCTTGACTATTGCTCCACAATCTGGGATGGTTGCTCAAAGTCCAACACAAAGAGACTCACTCCGTTCACTACAAAAACGTGCAGTGCGTCTAGTCTCTGACAACTGCCTAACTCAGTGTGTAGATTTATATAAAAATCTCCAAATACCACCCTTAAGAAAGTGCCTTCTGTTTAACAAAGCTAAATTTGTTCACAAAATCCTGTCACATAATGCTCCAGCATATCTGTGGCCAATGTTCAAATGCAATGAAAGACACAGTCAACGCTTTAACAAATTGCACGTGCCCAAGCCTAGGCTTGACTTATTCAAGAAAAGCTTAGCGTACTCTGCTGCTCATCTTTGGAATTGTCTTCCACATAACCTAAGAAACAACCTCAGTCCCTATTCATACAATCGTAGACTTTTCGAATACTTTTTTAGTTCTGATTACATGCCCCCCTAATCAGATTATCTTTTCTTATAATATCAACTGTAGGTTCTTATGACGATGTTTGTACTTTTCAATATATTTTATGTCATGCTTATAAGTAGTTAATGTTAATATGAGTGTGCTATTTTATTTTACTTTACAACATTGAATTCCTTGAAATTGATATGTAAAATGCAAGTGAGAATAAATGAATTCAGTATGAAAGGTGAGAGAAAGGAAGGGCAGAATGTCAGACAGGCCTGCGTGCCCAATTCTCAACCCTTCGAAAATAAAGTTTGTTCATTCATTCGTTCTTCTCCATGTGTTTCTTGATCTTCTTCTGTCTATCTTACGCTGGGGGTTCCAGAACAAGGACTGCCTTGTATTGCTATCAACATGTTTCCTCAGTGTGTGTTCTATCCATCTTGGATAGATATGTGTCTTCTTCCCATCTCTTGCTCCACTGGCACTTGTCTGGTTCTTGTCACCAATTCCACATTAGTCATCTTGACATACCATTTTACTCCTATCAGTTTTCAGATGTCGCCAGAATCATCTTACAAAGGTAGCCCAAAATCTCACAAACTGTGTTTGAAAAATAGCCAAAAGTCACCCAAAATAGTTCGAAATCTTCCAAATTTATGATAATAAAAAGAATCCCAAAGAAACTTGATTTTCATAATATTTCAGTGTTTGTATGATCAGACAAAAGGTTATAGACTTGTATCAGCTGTAGAACTACCTGTAACCTTTGTTAAGAGGGAGACTTATTTTATGAAGGAGGTAACAATTTTATTGTCTACTTGCTTCTAGGGTGAGCGTGCCAATGTCAACACTTCAAAGTCCACACCGAGTCAGACCACATCGTAGGAGAAGTTTTGATGCTAGTGACTCTTGTTCTCTCATGAGTGTGAGTTGATTGTTCATATTTTGTGGTCTGTGTATTGTTTACACCTGTTTGATGTGTTAAAACTGTTTGTTGTGTTAAAACTGGTTGTTGTGTTAAAACTGGTTGCTATATTAGAACTGTTTGTTGTGTTAAAACTGTTTGTTATGTTAAAACTGTTTCTTGTGTTAGCACTGATGTGTTTTGTTAGTACTGCTTGTTGTGTTAAAACTGTTATGTTATGTTAGAACTGTTTGTGGTGTTAAAACTGGTTGTTGTGTTAAAACTGTTTGTCGTGTTAGAACTGTTTGTCATGTTAGAACTGTTTGTTGTGTTAAAACTGCTTGTTGTGTTAGAAGTAGTTGTTATGTTAAAACTGTTTCTTGTGTTAGCACTGATGTGTTTTGTTAGTACTGCTTGTTGTGTTAAAACTGTTATGTTATGTTAGAACTGTTTGTTGTGTTAGAATTGTTTGTTATGTTAAAATTTTTTGTTGTGTTATAATTGGTTGTTATGTTAAAACTGATTGTTGTGTTAGAATTGGTTGTTATGTTACAACTGTTTGTTGTATTAAAACTATATCTTGTGTTAAAATTGGTTGTTGTGTTAAAATTGGTTGTTGTGCTAAAACTGTTTGTTATGTTAAAACTGTTGTTGTATTAAAACTGGTTGTTGTTTTGAAACTGTTGTGTTAAACTGGTTATTGTGTTAAAACTGTTTGTCTTGTTAAAACTGCTTGTTGTGTTAAAACTGGTTGTTATTTTGAAACTTCTTGTGTTAAAATTGTTTGTTGTTGTTTTGAAACTGTTTGTTGTTTTAAAACTGGTTTTTGTGTTAAAACTGGATGTTGTGTTAAAACTTATTGTTTTGTTAAAACTGCTTGTTGTGTTAAAAACTGGTTGTAGTTTTGAAACTGTTTCTTGTGTTAAAACTGGTTGTTGTGGTAAAACTGGTTGTTGTTTTGAAACTTGTGTTAGAGCTGTTTGTTGCGTTAAAACTGTTTGTTGTGTTAGAACTGTTTGTTGGTCAAAACTGTTTGTTGTGAAAACTATTATTGTGTTAGAAGTGATGCCCTAGGCAGTCTGTAAATCTGACCTCTTGATGTTTCAGCATTGCCTGCTGGGGTGGGAGAATGTATTGCCAACTATGATCCCGACCGCCAAGTCCCTGGATCTGAAAACTGAGGCTGGTACTCATAGTGACTATCAGAAAACTGTGAGTCTAAATTTACAACTGAACTTGAGGTTGAAATGCTAGCTTTGACATAGTCTTGTTAATAGTCATATCTTGGTCATGTAATAATAGAAGATGGAACATGTGAAATGGAAATCAAGAAGAGAATAGGAATGCTCAGAGTTACATGAGACAGATAGTAACATCTAAATAAATAACTCACAAATTAAAACTGAGAATTGTTGAGTGTTGTATGTACTCTTTATTACTCTGTGGTGTAGAAATAAGGACAGTGAACAAAGCAGTTGGAAGAAGAATTGAGGCCTTTGAGATGTGGATATATAGAAGAATGGGGCGCATCTCATGGAAAGAGAAAAGGAGGCAATCCTAGGAATAAAAAGAGAAATAATGAGGGAGATCAGAGTTGGATAACTAAAATATTTTGGCCATGTAAAAAGACATATCTTGCTGAAGACTATAATAAAAGGAAGAGTTGGAGGTAAAAGTGAAAGAGGAAGACAGCGCTAGAAGTGGGAAGATAACATCAAGAGATGGACTGGAACAAGTCTATCAGAGTGTACCATCAAGACAAGAGACAGGAACAAGTCTGTCAGAGTGTACCATCAAGACAAGAGACAGGAACAAGTCTATCAGAGTGTACCTTCAAGGCAAGAGACAGGAACAAGTCTATCAGAGTGTACCATCAAGGCAAGAGACAGGAACAAGTCTGTCGGAGTGTACCATCAAGGCAAGAGACAGGAACAAGTCTATCAGAGTGCACCATCAAGGCAAGAGACAGGAACAAGTCTGTCGGAGTGTACCATCAAGGCAAGAGACAGGAATAAGTCTATCAGAGTGCACCATCAAGGCAAGAGACAGGAACAAGTCTATCAGAGTGCACCATCAAGGCAAGAGACAGGAACAAGTCTATCAGAGTGCACCATCAAGGCAAGAAACAGGAACAAGTCTATCAGAGTGCACCATCAAGGCAAGAAACAGGAACAAGTCTATCAGAGTGCACCATCAAGGCAAGAGACAGGAACAAGTCTATCAGAGTGCACGATCAAGGCAAGAGACAGGAACAAGTCTGTCGGAGTGTACCATCAAGGCAAGAGACAGGAACAAGTCTGTCAGAGTGCACCATCAAGGCAAGAGACAGGAACAAGTCTGTCGGAGTGCACCATCAAGGCAAGAGACAGGAACAAGTCTATCAGAGTGCACCATCAAGGCAAGAGACAGAAGACGTTGGATATCCATATCAGCCGACCTTCACAGTGGAGATTGCAGTTGGTGATGATGTTAATAGTTCAATTGTTTAATGGTGGTTACTTGTCTTACTTTGATGCTACAGAGTTCAAGAATGGAATCGAGTTTTTGTAATTTTTGGGGTGTCTGATAATAGATTTGTTCTTACTGAAGTTAAGTCCTGGGCACTTGTGCAGCACAGATTAAGCTGCCTCTTATGGGAGGCTGTAATTGTGGAAATTTGGCTCATGTGAGGGGGTTTAATTTCTTGAGTCTGAATGTGTTTTGTTCTTAGTTAGAAGATTGTGCTCTGCTCTTTGCATCATAGATTGTTGATGATGTAATTTTTGTGTGGTCATGTCTTTATACATGGCACATTCAACAGACCCTGTTGCCCATCGGTTTAGCCATTCCTCTTTGGAATATTTGTTTTGCTCACTTTGTCTTATATAGTAACAAATTTGTCACAGTCAATGAATGTTTTTAAAAAAGTAGAATTTTTTAAAAGAAAAATACTAAAAGTCAGGTCCCTTTAACTGAATTATTCGAAACAATTATGAACAGTTTTTGCAACAAAGACTGTAATGTTCCAAAGAATTATCAGCAATTTTAGCAACATAGACTGTAATGTTCCAATGAATTATCAGTGATTTTAGCAACATAGACTGTAATGTTTCAAAGAATTATCAGTGATTTTAGCAACATAAACTGTAATGTTCCAATGAATTATCAGTGATTTTAGCAACATAGGCTGTAATGTTCCAACAAATTATCAGTGATTTTAGCAACATAGGCTGCAATGTTCCAAAGAATTATCAGTGATTTTAGCAACATAGACTGTAATGTTCCAAAGAATTATCAGTGATTTCAGCAACATAGACTGTAATGTTCCAATGAATTACACTGACAAACAACATTTTTCTTTCTTATATAAGAATAAGTGTTCTTAGGTCAGTTTCTTGCGCTGATTTCAAATCTGAAATCCGTTTATCTCTATCACGTCGGGTTCTTAAGATATTTGTGAATAAATATATTTTTGGGAAACCGTTATTTGCTCCGTTTCATTTTTACTATATAACTTATTAAAAATTAATAAAAAGCAACATAATTCTACTTTTTATACTGCTAAAATATGCATGACATATGTTACGCGATTTTTCAAATAGTTACTGTGTTTTGAAATAATTCTGAGCAAAATATGGCTTCTAGAAGTTGTAGAAATTCGGCTGATCTGTTCTGTTACGTGTGCGGATATTTTACCGATGGTGTTGACCAGAAAAACTTTACACCATTACTAAAGAAAGCATATGAACTTTATTTCGATTCGAAAGTTGATGATGCAAATAAATCTTGGAAGCCAAATGCAGTTTGTTTGATACATTGGCAGGTTGGTTACGAAAATCGCCGAAGCATAAGTCGATGCCTTTTGGAGTGCCAGTAATATGGCGTGAACATACAAATCACACTACTGATTGTTACTTCTGCTTAACAAATATCCATGGTTTCACTTTTAAAACTAGAAAGTCTGTGGTTTATTCAAATATTGAATTGGTTTCAAAACCAGTGCCTCATGATCCAATCACGTGTCCGATCCAAGTACCACCAGAACATAATCCGTTGGACGTGAATGAACCATCAGAAAGTGATAGTTTACCTGCTTTAGAAACTAATTCTGACTCAGATTACATACCGGTGAATGATGGTGTTTACTTAATTAACCATTCAGGACTTTCAGATCTAATACGTGATCTCGCTCTTACCAAAGGACATTCGGAATTACTCGGTTCGCGACTCAAAGAATGGAATCTTTTAGCGCCCAATACTCCGATATCTAAATTTCGTCATAGACACAGAGAACTTGTTCAATACTTTGAGATGGATGATGACATTTGCTATTGCAAAGATGTAAACGGTCATGAGCACATAGTCAACGAATGGCGATTTTTCATCGATTCTTCCAAGACTAGTCTAAAAGCCGTGTTATTGCATAACAGAAATTTATTTTCATCAATTCCAGTCGCCTACTCTGTTCATATGAAAGAAACTTATGACAATATGGCTATACGTTTGGAAAAAATAAAGTACAATGACTACCAATGGCGGATTTGTGGAGACCTAAGGTCATTGCAATTCTCACGGGCATGCAGACTGGGTATACTAAATTTTGTTGCTTCCGATGTGCATGGGACAGCTGCAACAGACAGGAACATTATGCAAGAAAGGTGTGGCCTATCCGGGATCGTATGCAGCTCGGCATAAAAATGTAATACACGAGCCATTAGTTAACAAAGACAGCTTCATTTTACCACTGTTACATATAAAGTTGGGGCTCATGAAGAATTTTGTAAAAGCGTTAGATAAAACGAGCAAAGCTTTCACTTATCTTCGAGAAAAGTTTCCGCAAGTTAGCGATGCAAAGATAAAGGAAGGTATCTTTGTAGGACCTCAGATTAGGAAAGTTATTGCAGACAAACAATTCGAGAACTTGTTACATGGTAGTGAACTTCGCGCATGGATGGCATTCAAATCGATCGTCGATAACTTTCTGGGAAATCACAAATCTGTTGACTATGTTGCATATTGTTAAGCAGTGCATAGATGCATACAGAATTATGGGCTTTATCATGTCCCTCAAAATCCATTTGCTCGATTCGCATCTTGACTTTTTCCCTGACAACCTTGGCGAAGTCAGCGATGAACATGGAGAACGATTCCATCAAGATATCGCCGTAGTGGAGTCACGTTATCAAGGACGGTGGAGTGTGACCATGCTTGCCGATTATTGTTAGATGCTTCATCGCGATGTACCACATGCCATTCACCGACGAAAGTCGACTGCAAAGAAATTCAAGCCTACATAACTGTTATACTTCTTGTACGAATGATGTTGTAATACTGTATGCGTTGTTAAAAAACTTCAATTGCGTATTTCTAGAGATCCCGACCTGATAGAGAAAAACGGTTTGCAGATTTAAAAACAGCGCATTAAAATTGACCAGAAAAACATAGAAATGTTAGAGAAAGAAAAAAAAAGTTTTTTTTTGTTAGTCAGTGTTATCAGTGATTTTAGCAACATAGACTGTAATGTTCCAAAGAATTATCAGTGATTTTAGCAACATAGACTGTAATGTTCCAAAGAATTATCAGCAATATTTAGTAGCCTAGACTGTAATGTTCCAAAGAATTATCAGCGATTTTAGCAACATAGACTGTAATGTTACAAAGAATTATCAGCAATTTTTAGCTACATAGATTGTAATGTTCCAAGGAAATGGCAGCAATTTGTAGCAACATAGACTGTAATGTTCCGAAGAATTGTCAGCAATTTTAGCAACATTGTTGGAAATGGTGAATATTTTTTTTCTCTTTGTTGTTACGATAAATTACCAAAAAACGTTTTACAATATCGCAGACGCTGGCTGAAGCAGAGAAGCTGGCCTCGATGTACAGTTATGCACAGTGGCCGTTTAGCAAACCCACCCCACGCATTCAACTGCTGCCCCTGTGGAAAAAGCACTATATGGACACAACCCTGAACATGTCTATACCTACCGCCACCAGCATCAACAGCTCCATCAGCAGAACTTCAGCGGGAACAGAGTCAATAAAGAGGGCCACAGATAAACTCCTAAACTCAGCATATGCAAACATGTATGAGATGGAGAGATTGAAGGAGGAGAGAAGGTTGGAGAGTTTGATGAGAGGAGGGGGGAAGGCTGGAGAGTTTGATGAGAGGAGGAGAGAAGGCTGGAGAGTTTGATGATGAGAGGAGGGGAGAAGGCTGGAGAGTTTGATGATGAGAGGGCTGGAGAGTTTGATGATGAGAGGGCTGGAGAGTTTGATGATGAGAGGGCTGGAGAGTTTGATGATGAGAGGGCTGGAGAGTTTGATGATGAGAGGGCTGGAGAGTTTGATGATGAGAGGGCTGGAGAGTTTGATGAGAGGAGGGGAGAGGGCTGGAGAGTTTGATGATGAGAGGGCTGGAGAGTTTGATGATGAGAGGGCTGGAGAGTTTGATGATGAAAGGAGGGGAGAGGGCTGGAGAGTTTGATGAGAGGAGGGGAGAAGGCTGGAGAGTTTGATGATGAGAGGGCTGGAGAGTTTGATGATGAGAGGAGGGGAGAGTTTGATGATGAGAGGAGGGGAGAGGGCTGGAGAGTTTGATGATGAGAGGAAGGCTGGAGAGTTTGTTGATGAGAGGAGGGGAGAAGAAGTAATTTATGTGTGATATGTAATTTACTTTTATTACCCACTTAAATATGTGACTGTTAACTTACTTAAGTGAATATATTATTTTGGCATATGGAAGATTGTTATCTTATAATGTCAAGTCATTGTTTAACTAGGGCTGCTGAGCATGTCACTCTTTTGCAGCCAGCGCCAACTTGAAGAATTTACACGTGTTCTGTAGCTGTAGAGGGGTGCTATATAGTGCGTTTGTTATTGTTGGGCAGCCCAGCAATAGCTTTCCTGCTGGGCAAGTGAGCAGCACATGCTGAACTGCCTTATATAGATGGTTATAGTTGTGGAAATTATACAGTAATATGTCATAAAAGAAAATCTGTTGTTTATACACTACAGGCATCCCCTTGATTTATGCAAGGATTGCATTCTGCGAAAACCTAGCATACATTGAAATCGCATATACCGAATGCATTAACATACAGAGAGAAGGGGATCGAGTGTAAAAATGTTAAATATAATATCTCATAAATCTTTAGACACAGTGACATTTTGTTAAAACATCAGAAATTAACACAAACATTAACAAAAAGATTATTTTATGCATTTTTGAAAAGTAATTGATGTTAAAAAGTGGAGGAAATTTGTCAGAAGCAGGTCAACAAGATGAAATCAGGGTGCAATGAACAGGACTGTAATTGATGCATCCATAGCGCTCAACTGTGCAAATATGCACAACGCGATGCATATACTGCGAAATTAAATGTAACAGGACAGTGTTGCCACTTCTCAGAGCTCCCAGGTATGAACCCACTATGTCAGTGATTCAAAAGGGCTGTGATACAATTGATCCCTTTTCATTGTAGCACCCGGGGCAGTGAAGAGGCTAACAGATTGGCAAAGGAAGGTGGAAAGATATCTCAACCTGATACAAGCGTAACTTTCTAAGAGGCAAAGAGTTTTAACAGATACAGAAACAAATGGGATGCTGAGCATCCAGGACACACACAAAATGATGCATATTACCAGCTCAGCAGAAGAGAACAAGTGAAAATCTTCAGGCACTGCACTGGCCAGAATAGATTGGGATATCATCTATTCAGTAAGCTAAAGATAGGAGCTACTGATGAGTGTAAATGTGGCGCTGATAAAATGACTGCTGAACATCTGCTTCACTGATGCCCAACATATGAGAAACATAGAAAGCGTATATGGCCGTCACCAGTACCATTCCTGGAAAAACTCTACGGAGATAGAATATAGTGTACAAAGAAGAAGAAAACTCACAAGCATAAATTCCCAGAAACTGTTATCAGATTCCCACAACAATTCCCACAGAATATTTTCATGTATACCATCACCTTACACACCACAACACCTCCCCCATAGCCATGTTTTTTCCCACAAATTTGTAAAATTTTAAGAGAGGTACAGGGCACTTAAGGAACTCATGGAGAAGAGAACTGGAGGCAGACGTGGAAGGGGTGAAGAAGGCATAGAAAGACCTTGAGCAGACGGCACAGGACAGGAAGACTTGGCATAAGTTTGTTAAAGGACTATGCTCCTTGGAGAGTTGAAGGGAGATGAATGATTATTAGTGAAATCGCACATACAGACTCGTATCGCACATACAGACTCGTATAAACTGAGAGGTGCCTTTAATCACAAGATGTGAGGTTGTGTTTATATTATTCATTAAAAGATGTGAACGTGTGTGTGTTTGCATAATTGTTTTCATTAGATGTGAGCTAGTGTTTTATATAACATAGTCGACAGAATAAGATGTTTATAGAACTTTATTTATTGGAAGAGATGCTTATGTGTTGGTATAATTTATATATACATTATGTTATTCCACAGAACATTTGTTTTTTGTAATTTATTTTATTTATTAAAGGTGTTGTTGTTGTTGTATAACCAGGGCTGCTGAGCTTGTTGTTGTGTCGCAACCAGTGCCTTACTTACTTAGTCGTTCCCCTTCTACCGTGAGGTGTAGAGGTTTGGAAGAGAGAGCGCCAGACTATCCTACCGGCTGTCTTCCTCCTGGCCTGGTTCCATTCTAGTCCTCAGTCCTTCAAAGATTGTCTAAAGTTGTCCTCTCAGCGGACTCACAACCAGTGCCAAGTTGAATCCTTGACATTATCCACATGTAGTTCTAGGCTTTTCATGTGGCTTTTATACTTTCTTACTTAATCATTTCTCTTCTACCTTGGTGTGTAGAGGCTTGCCAGCGAGAGCACCATGCTATCCTATAGGCTGTCTTCCTTTTGATCTTGTTCCAGTCTAGTCCTTCTTCTTCTTCCTTGTTCGTCCTGAAAAGGACGTTGGTTGCGTTGTGTCTGTGTACGCCAGAGCTGTGATATCTGCACCTTTCGGTCGACACATCCGACTTCAGCACGGCATTTTTTGGGACCGGGTTTGCCTTCCCTCTTCGATCCCTACTCTCTCAGCCAGACTGCAGTGATGCAGCCTGTTTCCAGGACCACCACTTGGAGGTGGAGTAGGGTCTTGGTCAGCTCTGGTTTGCTGACCCTGACGTAAGCAGTCAAGCTATGGGTCGCTGACTGCATTCTCTGTTGCTGCGTCTTTGGGTCCCACAGTCTAGTCCTCGGCCCTTCAGAGATTGTCTGATGTTGTCCTCCCAGCGAACTCTGGGTCATCCTAGAGGACTGGATCCCGGACACTTGGTTTCCCATATTTATTGTAGCATCTTCTCCTTTTCTGCAGACGTGGCCAAACCATCGTAACTGAGACTCGGGTCTGCAGGGGTTGAGTTTTGAGGCCATGATGTATTGTTTGGTTGCAAACCATGTCTATTCTGTGGCTTTTATGCCAGTCTGAAAGTTGAGTCGGAGTCATGAGCTTTAGTTTCTTTCCTGGGTTTTCTATCCTGGTCTGACATACATTTAAAGGATCCTGACATCTGGTTTCAAGCTGGAAAGAGGGGAGGGGTATGGCATACCATGCATTTCTCCACCATCCAACGGGGCTCACCAGTTATACAGCACTAAAATACTGTGCTCTAGTTCTAGGCTGTCCCAAGGAATTGTCACATGCTGCACAGAACCACTTCCCCCTCGCTTGTCACCTATTCAGTGCAAGATCCTCCTGTATGCAGCTAACCAGGTAAAAACCAGCGTTTAATCTGTGGTTCAAGTGACCCCTAATGCTTAGTGTGTAATTCTGGGTTCTCAATATACTTCACCACAGGGGAAAAAGCTAGCCAATCCCTGAAGTGTTGGCCAGGCACTATTAAAGTTTGCCTATTTTCAGTATGCACAATAGTGGAGGTGTTTCAGAGTTTTGGTTAGAAATCTAACCCTGGGATTCAGGTGAGAGCAGCGCGAACATCCATTGCATCTCATTTAAAGGTGGAAGCATGTTAGAGGATGAGAGTAATAATATTCTGACAATATTGCCACTTCATCCTGTAATGAAAAGGGGGTCACAGAAACTTGTCTGACAAGTAACCGAGAAAAGGTGGGGGAAGGTCATAGCCCACATTCAACCAGTCAATACCTTTTAGTTCCACAAGAAGCATAGGCCTTCAACAAACACATGCCAAGTCCTGCCCTGTACCATCAGCTCAAGGTCTTCCCATGTACCATCAGCTCAAGGTCTTCCCATGTACCATCAGCTCAAGGTCTTCCCATGTACCATCAGCTCAAGTTCTTCCCATGTACCATCAGCTCCAGTTCTTCCCATGTACCATCAGCTCAAGGTCTTCCCATGTACCATCAGCTCAAGGTCTTCCCATGTACCATCAGCTCAAGTTCTTCCCATGTACCATCAGCTCAAGGTCTTCCCATGTACCATCAGCTCAAGTTCTTCCCATGTACCATCAGCTCAAGGTCTTCCCATGTACCATCAGCTCAAGGTCTTCCCATGTACCATCAGCTCAAGGTCTTCCCATGTACCATCAGCTCAAGGTCTTCCCATGTACCATCAGCTCAAGGTCTTCCCATGTACCATCAGCTCAAGTTCTTCCCATGTACCATCAGCTCCAGTTCTTCCCATGTACCATCAGCTCAAGGTCTTCCCATGTACCATCAGCTCAAGGTCTTCCCATGTACCATCAGCTCAAGTTCTTCCCATGTACCATCAGCTCAAGGTCTTCCCATGTTTTCATCATTTTCACTTCTGTCTCCAGCTCTCTTCTCTGTCTGTGTTTTGGTCTATCTCTGCCTCTCTTTCCCTGGGGATTCCAGAACAAGGACAGCCTTGTAATGTTATCAACATGTTTCCTGTCCTTCCTTACTCTCTCTCTCTCTCTCTCTCTCTCTCTCTCTCTCTCTCTCTCTCTCTCTCTCTCTCTCTCTCTCTCTCTCTCTCTCTCTCTTTCTCTCTCTCTCTCTCTCTCTCTCTCTCTCTCTCATTCATATTATATCCTTTCATTCTGACATGTTACTTTAAGCATTAATTTAAATGCATGCAAAGATAATATAACAGCATGCATTTATACTGTCCAATCAAATTCAAAGTTAAGTACACATTTGAGTGGTATGGGTGCTTGTAAATGGGGCAAAAATTCCGAAGTCATTTGTGGACAGCCTCATTTTTTTATTTAAATTCACGAGAAGCATAATGACCTCCTGGCAACTGTTTATGGTTGTGACTGATGTTTCAACTTGTCTTTGATAAAGTTTTGATGTTTATTTATAATCTTATATCATTGCACTTTCTGTGCCTAACCTTTACACCCTAAGGTAGAAGAGGAGGTAAGTAAGTTTATAACTTTATGTGATGTGATTATGAGGGGATTGTGTCCCCTGCTCCACAATAGTGGTCCAACAATGGTGAAACGTAGAGTATAATGATAATTGTCTTTCATAGGTATCAACCTTCGTGCAAGATTACTCTTGGCAGAGATATCTTCTTCTTCTTCCTCGTTCGCCCTGAAAAGGACGGAGGTTGCGTTGTGTCTGTTTACGCCGTAGCTGTGATATCTGCACCTTTCGGTCGACACATCCGACTTCAGCACGGCATTTTTTAGGGACCGGGTTTGCCTTCCCATTTCGATCCGTACTCGCTCAGCCAGACTGCACTGCTGCAGACTGTTTCCAGGACCACCACGTGGAGGTGGAGTACGATCTTGACCAGCTCTGGTTCGCTGGTCCTGATGCAAGCAGTCAAGCTATGGGTCGCTGACTGCATTCTCTATTGCTGCATCTATAAATAGAAGAATGATGCGTCTACTTTAGGGAGCCTCACAGGAATTTAAAGAAAAGCAAGCATAACAACTGAAATTATCTAAGCTGTCATGAACTTATTATTCTCCCGCCCCTTCAGTGAGGTATATATTTTTGCTCGTATTTCTGAGCCCCCAGCTGAAGGTGATTCAGCAATTATGAATGTTATAGCTCTCTATGTTTATGATTTAAAACAGTATTACTCGTATGGGTGTAGACATACAATTCACTCAAGAGTGATCAATCCAACTATAGCTTTAAAGTTACAGATAAACAAGTTAATTAATCACTTATAGTTTAACAAGGTAAAATAAATAATGTGTATTAAAAAAGAAGTGATTATATTTATCATAATCGGTTGATTTAAATTGTGGTCGAATTAATGAACAAATTTGAAATGTTCTTTGGTTGTGCTGTTATTCTACTTACCTTCCAGTGTGAGGTCTGCTTCAGCTGCTGTTGATTCCCACAGGTGGCTTGTACTATACTTCTCTACAATAGTCAAGTCTGGTGACTAGCACATCTCAAGCATCAAGGCTGAGGTAACTACGTGGGTTGGCAAGAGTCTTCAAGACCCATCTGATTTTGGTATCTAGCATTGAATGCTGGCAACGTGTACTATAAACTCGTACCACAAACTGAAAGGAGATAAATGTCTCTGCTAAGTATTGGGTCTCCTGATATAAGAGACCTCCGTTTCCATCCACCACTTATCTTCCACGGACTTTTTACCCTCCCTGATATGCCGCTGTACAACAACAAGCAAATTATACATGTCAAGATGACAATATAAAATGTACATATTACAACTTACCCCGAGTTTTTCCGGGTGAACGCAGACTTTTTACACTGGAAACATCCGAATATTGTGGGGCTACTGTTTTAAGATGCCGTCTCTTTCAGATGAGTTAGGTGTCTAACTTAAAGAACTTGAAGTTGGATCCTAGAACATAAGGCGCAAAGTAAAGGCTGTGGGGCTACTGTCCCCTAATCTTAGAATTCATGTCCAGTCCTATGGCCTATCCTATATTTGGGTCCTAATATTCTGTGCTCCTGGCTGTATATGATTGCTTCTCGATAAAATTGTAAATCCTTGATGTAGTCTTACGACGCTGTAGCATATAAACGAAAATTTCCTCCTACGCATCCAGGTTGCTACTTTGAGAAGAGTTACAATCAGGAGCAGTCTATCTTACTATCTCAAATGCTAAACCTATTGCAAATAAGTGTCTGATTTAGGTAGTGGTCCATACCCCACTATCCTCCTCTCATGTAGAACATTGCCTCATGACAACATAAGATAGCGTGGAATTTTCAAACTCCATTACCATATAAGGCCTTGCCACTTCCGTGGGTATTTGTCATGTTTACAACTCACTACTTCACAGATCTAACATTATAATCTCTAAGATATTATTTTCTTGTAATTGTTTATCACAACAAAATCCATCTGCCGAAAGTTTTACGTCACTGTCCGCTTAATCTTTACCAAGATTGTTATCCTCCGACATCCCAGTAAGATCGATCGTGTATTTGGGCACGTCATGTTTGTAAACTAGCACCTTATCATCCGACAACATGGTTTTGTGTATTTTCCCAGACAAAAAGTCTGGGTTAACAATAGGAATGTCGCTCAGTGTAGACTCTTGCTCCGTCTGGAACTGACGATAAGCGAAAAGTCAATGTGGCAAATTCGCTCCTTCGCTAAGCGTCGCCGATAACAAAGAAGAAAATAACCAGGAGAGAGGGGTGAGAACTCCTTGAACGATGAAAGCGAAAACAACGAATATGGAAGAATTAGCACGTAAAAGGAATGGCAAAGTAAAATAATAATGCAGGAGAGGAGTGAAGACCAGAAAAAAGAACGAACGTATTTCGTGAGTTATTAAGAGTAAATTCGTCTTCCTACCAAGATATTGCTTCAAGCAGACGACAGTAAACTGGAGGCATCATTTTGGCAAAAAACAAAAAAACGCCGCATTTTGCTTCAAGTTAGAAGTTTTTTGTTTTTTTTTAAACGGCTTCAGCGTTTATCGGGCGTTAATAATTGTGACAAAAATCGAAACATGGTTAGCGTTAGGTTAAGATTATCTTCTTGACAGATGGCTAAAATTTGGCATCAAACGTAAGACTAGCATCAGAGGATGTATCCATCGTGTCTACACGTAGCGCGCTACAGGAACAATTGGCATTCATACACTTCGACATATGCGGAGGGAGACTCAGCTGCCTACGGGTTTGCCCGTAGTGCAATGTTGTCGATTCTGATCAACAATAACACTATCTTCTTGACAAAGCTCGAAACAGCGTTGAGGTTAGGTTAAATCTAGAGTAACGTAAATATAGACAGCCAGTCTAGCAACATGGGGTAACATGGCAGTCCTTGTCTCCTGTCCTCGTCATTTACCCAATTATTTATGCCACATCCAAAATTATCCGTTTTCAAATGAAATTAAAACGGTCAATAAGACATAACTCAACAGTTAATTCCCCAGAAGTCGCAATGAGAGTTTATTTGTCTCGTGAACCTGCCGTTCTGGTGTCACAAACTGTCTTCCCTGTGCTCCAAGGAAACTTAAATAAATTGCCTCGGCAACGCAGAATGATAAGAGAAGAACCTTCCACTCCCTGCAGCATGTCCACTTGTCCAGATCCCTGCCTATTTTTATGTTAGTCGTTGAAAAATGGCCATCGTTAATCTGTTTATGGATTCCCTGAACATTTTTGGGTAATCTCATTTGGAGGGGCCTCAGTTAATTTGCAGGGGGAAATATTCACATAAATTTTACTTACAGCAGAGATAGAGTATGGCCAGGTCGAGGTGACGAGCGCATTTTGAGGGGCGGGAATTCCTGTGAGAGATTCCAGAATTTGAAGAGGCAAGGGAAGAAACAAGACTCTTTCCCCTTGTTCCCCCCCCCCCCCTTATTTTTTGCCAGCGTTGCCATTGTCTTCAGTACTTGGTTTATTTGAGTTGCTCTTAAAGCGGTGGTTTTTGTAATAATTTGTTTTATTTAACGAAGTTTCCAGCCCAATTTAACAACCCTCATATATGGCCATTACGACATGTTTGATAGTTTTCAGGAATTGCTATTTGCAAGTGCTAGCAGTCCTTTTCGTGAGTAGACCAGTTTTTCAGGACTTTGTTATCATCAAAATCATCATCAATAACATCAACATCATCATCATCAACATCCCACTTCAGTTCCCCAAAGAACAAAGGCCTTCAACAAACTTAAGTCAAATCTTCCTGTCACGTGCCAACAACTCAAGGTCTTTCTATGTCTTCGTCATGCCCTTCATGTCGGACTCCGGTTGTCTCTCCGTGTGTTCTGTGTTCTCTCCCTCTATCTCTTACCCTGGAGATTCTAGAACATGCCAGCTGATATTATCTCGTGGCGCGCTCTTCTTTCGGCGGCCGTGCTATGTCTTAGCCGCCTTTAGGGAAGTACTCAGTTGTTATTATTATTTTTATTTAGATTCTTATGTGTTCTATCTAGCCCTCACTTTCTTTCCTTTCCCTGACGAAGGCCTTGTGGCCGCAGTGTTGGCTATTTTCTTTGTCTTTTGTCCTCGTAAGACGAATCACCTTTTTTGATTATTTTTAAAAATATCCATCCACCGCATTCCACATCTTACTGCAGGTCCCCTTATCTTCCCATTCTTCAGTTGACAGAGTTCACTTCTTTTTGATGGGTCGTCCTGGAGGTCTGGATCTCTGGCTCTTAGTTGCTCATACTTGTGGTGGTAGCCGATCTTTTGCCATTCTGCAGACATGGCCAAACCATCGTGGCTGGGACTGTTCTACTTAGGCTTGTTTTGTGCCGTATCGTTGGTTGCGGATAGTCATTGTCCATGACTCGCATCCATAGGTCAAGACTGGAATATTGTTGGAGTGGTATACAACCATCTTCGTCTTCTTGCCAACGTCTCTTTTAATGAGGAATCATCTATTTGTAACCTGAAAAAGTTTCCCAACTGCTGCTGTTCGTTTAGCCAACTCTTCTTTGATGCCTCCCTTCCAGTTTATGACAGCTTCGATGTATTTAAAGTGATTGACTTGCTCCAGGGCCTGTTCTCCCGGCATGGTCTGATGTTTTCTTCTATCTACGAGCACACACAAAAGAGAACAAAAATGTACCTTTTTTTTTTAAAAGGCTCAAGTCCATATTTTCTGTAGCTTTTTGGGTGTTCTTTGTTTTTATTTACAGATTTCCATAAATGGATGGATGTTTGCGTAGAATAGAAGGATTGGTAACGTAGAATAGAAGGACTGGTATAACATGATGGGGACCCAAAGACGCAGCAATAGAGAACGCAGTCAGCGACTCATAGCTTGACTGCCTGCGTCAGGACCAGCGAATCAGAGCTGGTCAAGACCGCACTCCACCTCCACGTGGTGGACCTGGAAACAGTCTGCAGCAGTGCAGTCTGGTTGAGCGAGTGTGGATCGCAATGGGAAGGCAAACCCGGTCCTAAAAAATGCCGTGCAGAAGTCGGATGTGTCGACCGAAAGGTGCAGATATCACAGCTTAGGCGTAAACAGACAACGCAGCCACCGTCCTTTTCAGGACGAACGAGGAAGAAGAAGTATAACATGATCACTAATGTATAATTGGTGACAAGAACCAGACAAGTGCCAGTGAAATCAGAGATGAGAAGAAGACAATGGAGACGGATAGGGCATACACTGAGATAGGACATACACTGAGAAAACATGTTGATAGCATTACCAGACAGTCCTTGTTCTGGAATACCCAGGGTAACAGAGGTAGAAAAAGACCAAAGAATACATAAAAATGAGAACCGGAGACAGACACGAAGGGGATGAAAAAACACGGAAAGACCTTGACCTGATGGCACGTGATACGAAGACGACATTAGATTTTTGAAGATTTATGCACCTTGAGAAGTTGAAGGGTAAAGAAGAAGTCCATATTTTAAGTATTCAATCATCATTGGCGCATCTAGAGAGGAGGTTTTTGGGCCAGGGCCGGACCTTGGGCAGTTCGAGCGGTTCGGCCGTCTTGAGAAGGGAACCCCGAAATGCATAAATGTTTTAAAAATTGTCATGTAGCCTCTTCCAGTCATAACTGACCATGGAGATGATGACTACTTGAGAGATAGCCCGCAGCTGCTCGCCTGGTGTTCATTTAGGTGTGTTCTTTTCTCTTCTACTTGTGTTAGGAGCTTTCCTTTCGCACAGTATAAGCGGCGCTGCATAGAGCAGCTCTACTTTGTGCGAACGGTATTTTTAATTACAATTTTAAAATAAATGGATTGTTTCGGATTGTAAAGTACAGACTATTTTGATGTTTACATTGATTTCTTTTCTTTAATATCTGTTTTTCAGTTATTACGTGTTTATATCATTCATTCTTTTTTTCGAAAACATCTAATTCAACTTGATTGTTTCTTTTAAATTGCCGAACGTAAGATTTAAAGAAACGTATGAAGACCATAATAGAAGGGAGAGTTGAAGGCAAACGTGCAAGGAGAAGACAGCGCTATAAGTGGGAAGATAACATGAAGAGATGGACAAGAAAGAGTCTGTCAGAGTGCACCACCAAGACAAGAGACAAAAACCAAATACAATCATCACATTTTGTAAAATGTATTACATTGCTACATTCAGACTACATTACAACTAATACACTCACTGTTCTCTGTTACTACATTAGTCTGATACTGCCGAAGTGGCACACTCTTCAGAGATGTCATAACTTAAACAGCCGTTGGAGTAGTCTTAAAATACTGAGTCGTGTGTAAGGCATTATTGCTTCCAAATTTATGACACGAGACAGTATACACACAGGTGCAGCTAACTTCCATCAGTGCTTTACGAAACTGTGTACTCATAGCGATGTAAGTGATGAAGTTAAAAGCGCTGTTTAGAAGAGCCAGAAGGTCAATGAAGTCTCCAAGAAGGGCGTACACGTCAGTAAAGAAATTTGGCACAAATATGCACAGAAGGACAAGAATAGATTGAGGCAGCTCAGAAATAATGTACAAAGCTATAATAGCCAGCAACATTATAGTTGTACGGCGTGTTTGGCTGTGTCCGTTGTTGCCTGATGAACTTTCGCCCTTTAACCTTCTGGATCTCTTGTCAGTTTCCCTGAGCGTGTGGAGAAGCAGACCGCCAAAAATGGAGATCAAGGTACAAGGGACGATTTTTCCGGCCACTGGGTAGATAAAGAAAGCGATGGTGTGAAGGTTGTCACTGTCTTGACCAAAGCTGGGTACGGCTAAGTGCCAGTTGACGAGTCCAGTAGTGCTGTTGAGACACGGTTCCAACCCTGTGGACAGACAGTTGGGGATTATCAGCAAAACCGCTCCCAGATAAGTTACCAAGATTACAAGTAGCGTTGATCGGCAGTCCATGGTTTTGACTCCTCTTCCTGTTGACCGGACGAAGAAGTAGCGCATGGCAGCCATGATAACACCAAGCCAGATGGAGGATGTGTGAGAAATCAAGGTCAGGTTCATGTGCACAGCCATGAATGTATTCCAAGGTAAGCTTATTATTCTGTGGATTGAAAAGAAAATAAATATGGACGTTGTCACTTGTTTATTTTGCACAATTACAGAACCTTTAATACCCCGATCAACCGGTTCCGAAGTGGGACCTTTCGGTTATAATTAGGATATGTTCAATTTATTAGATTTTGATGCTACTTTTGCTAGACCGATGTTAGCCTTGAAAATGGCTGGTCCTGAGAAGAACCCCTAGTTGGCTGTTTGGGTTAGTCATGAGCTTATTCCTACTATTGCGGCTTCTTTAACCAATTTATGTGTCCTGTTTTCGCAAGTGTGTGTTATTGTTGTTGTTGTTGTTTTGTGTGTGTGCATGTTCTCGCGAGTGTCTGGCTGCCTTGAAAAGTGTTAGTCCTTAAAAGGACTACTAGCTGAAATGTGGATCCATATGTGGTTGTGATTTGTTCAGTTTGTGTATATCTATGGCGTCTACAGGTTGTGCTGTCTTCCATAGCTGTAGCCGATGTAGGGTTTTTTAAAATTATAGTCCACAGAAGGTTCTCTGCAATTTCCTTAAGGGATTTTTTTTTTTTTTGGCTGATTCTTGTTTCTTTGTTGTGTGTTATGTTTTATTTTAGTGATTAGAGTGCAGTCTACTTAAGTGGAGCTCGCTTAAAATGGAATTTCGCTTACGTAGAAGCATTTCTTAAAGTACCGGCCAAATATCTACTTTGTAATTGTTTTAAAAAAACTCCGATTAAGTCGAATTCTGATAACTAATATTGTCGGATAAGTCGACGTAATTTTCTGTCCCGACTCAAATTTGGACTCGCAAAAGTACAAGTTATACCTTCTTGGCTTAAGTTACAGTACATACATTTTTTTAAACGACCAGGCGATAACAGGTTAATTAACGTTCAAGCATTCGGCAGTGCAATACAACGCTAAAATTTATTAAAACAGCAAGCACGTAATTGTAAGACGGACTGAGCGGACACTGGTTCATCTCACTTTGCAAAAAAGGGCTTGTGTTAAACTCTGACAGCAACGGTACTACGCGTTTGAAATATAGGATTAACAAAGAGTGAAACACAAAGCCCGTGAACAGTAAGTAATAAACATAAACAAGTATTTGACAGGCATTCATTAGAAAGAAAGAAGGAAAACACCAGAGAACAGGTAACTCGTACATCGGCTTATTTGTCCTGCGGTAGTTATCGCTCTGGAATCCGCGTAGGAACCGCTAACAGAGTATCAAAAATACTAAGCCTAACACACGATTGTAACGTGTTTACACTTGCTACTGTGCTACCAGCAATTAACTTGACATTACATTTTATGCTTCGCTAAATTTATTTTGAAAACTTTTAAAGACGCAGAAATGAAAATTTAAAATCAAAATACTTTCTTCTGAATGGTAAAAATAATTGTTTCACGCTTTACCTCTTATTCTGACGTAAATGCCTATCTTTGAGCAGAATTCTGATAAGCAGAGCTTCGGATAAATAGAAGTATTTTTAGATGGTCCCAGAGACTTCTGTGTATCTTAACTGCACTTTATCTGTCTCTATCTGGACTGCACTTTATCTGTCTCTCAACTTCTATTCGTTTGAGATTTATTGGCATTGTCATATTTTCTATTTGCATCTCTTAAGGAGCACTGTGACGGGTAATGGAAAACAGCCTACAGTAATCTGACAGCTTTTTGTAACCTTAGACCTGCTCTCTGATTTGCTAGCTAAAACATGCACTATACCAACTGTCTAATTCTGCAGCTCACCCTTTTGTCCCCGCCCTCTTTCCTTTAAACACGGGCTAACGCAATGTTTAAAATCTTCGTTGACCTGTCAGTCATAACAGGAAACAAATCACGCTTTGCCTTTACTGCGCTCCACTCACGCGAGCTCATCTGTCAATCATATAATACTTGACAGACAGACAGCACGTGAGAAGAGAGAGAACAGATCCCTATGAAGTTTGCTCGCGGAAAATCTAGAAATCCCTAATATCCTTTGATCTTTGAACACGAGCATTCTACAGGGAAACCGCTAGGAGAACAGAACGTCTTTGATGTCGGTCACCGCTCCAGACGAGAACATCTGGAAGACCGAAACGTAAGCCTTTTATCTTGAATCTCTAGCTTCTGAATTTTTGTCCCACACAGGAGTGCGAATTAACGCCATTAGAGATGAAAAGCCATTTAATTATATATATATATATATATATATATATATATATATATATATATATATATATATATATATATATATATATATATATATATATATATATATATATATATATATATATATATATGTACGGCTGTTTCTACAACCCAACCATCAGTCGTCAGTCAGAATATTGAGAAGAAGTCTACCGCGGAGTCATAAACCATTTCTTTTGGATTATTGTTTAAAAAGTGATTCGTGGAGATTTTCATTCTGGATTTCTGGTAAATAGTTCTAAGTGTTAGAAGTATTTTACGGTGATAGCATTTAAAGTTAAACACTTAAATTCTTTAAACATACAGTTAAATACTTCACTTAGATCCTTCTTGCTAGTAAGGCGTATTAAATAAAATAACGCGTAGCGACTTTCATAACCAGATGTTCCATTTAAATGTTAGACCACATCACCGACGTTACATAGCTGAGACGAGACGGTAATGTGTGTTTACAGTGTAGAACGGACGCAACACTTAAAACTCTCCAGGAGAGAGAGAGAGAGAGATAAACGCGACGGTTAACCAGACCGGACTCAGAGGCGTTAGACGACTGAGAGTGGGAGGAAATAATACTGTTTATATTTCATTTGTAATTGTTGTTTTTAATAGCGTCTATTATTTTTATTTAATGCCATACGACAGATAAACAGACAAAGACAATTTAATAGCTACTAAAGGATAGGTGATTTGTTGTGCGTGGTGCATTCAATCAATCAATACCTTTTAACTCCCCAAGGAGCATAGGCCTTCAACAAACACATGCCAAGTCTTCCTGTCCCGTGCCATCCGCTCAAGTTTTTTCCATGTTTTCCTCATCATTTTCACCTCTGTATTCAGTTCTCTTCTCCATGTGTTTTTTGGTCTACCTCTGCCTCTCTTTCCCTGTGGATTCCAGAACAAGTACTGCCTTGTAATGCTATCAACAGGTTTCCTCAATGTGTGTCCTAACCACAGCCAGCGGCTTCTTCTCAGCTCTTGTTCCACTGGCACTTGTCTGGTTCTTGTCATCAATTTCACATTTGTGACTTTGTCATACCATTTCAGTCCTTCTATTCTACGCAAGCACCCGTTTATAAAAGTCTGTAGCTTTTTGGTTGTTGATTTTGTTGTTCTCCATGTCTCAGAGCCACACAATAGGACTGACTTCACATTTGAGTTGAAGATTCTTATTTTCGTATTGGACTTGATTTCTCTTGTTCTCCGTATGTTTCCCAATGCAATGAAAGCTCCTCTTGCTTTTTGTATTCTTATTTTGATATCACTGTCTGTCCCTCCTACTTTGTCTATATTACTTCCAAGACATGCGTACGATTCTACATCTTTTAGTGGTGTTTCTTCAAGTTCAATCTTGTTATCATTTCTTGCATTTATTCTCATAATCTTTGTCTTTTCCCTGTGTATTTTCGGGCCCACTTATTGTGACTTCTCATCGAGAATTTTCATTTTCTCTTGCATCTGATTATGAATATGGGACAGAAGAGTCAAGTCATCTGCAAAATCCAAATCATCAAGCTGTTTAGTCAGATTCCACTGGATTCCATTTCTGTTGTGTGATGTCGATGTTTTCATAACCCAATCTATTGATAGTAAGAAAAGAAATGGAGACAAGAGGCATCCCTGTCTCACTCCCGTTCTGATCCTAAACGGTTCTGTAAGTTGTCCTTCATGAAGAACTCTGCATGTCATGTCTTCATAGGTCTTCTTTATTAAGTTAATGATCTTTATGGGAACTCCATAATGCCTCATCAATTTCCAAAGCGATTCTCTGTCTACACTGTCAAATGCCTTTTCATAGTCCACGAATCCGATGTATAGCGGTGAATTCCATTCCAGACTTTGTTCAACTATTATTCTCTATGTGGCTATCTGGTCTGTACAGGATCTATTTTGTCGAAAACCTGCTTGTTCATCTCTCAGTTGCTTGTCTATGGACTCTTTTAATCTCTCAAGGATGGTTCTGTTTAATACTTTTGCTGGCACTGATAGTAACATTATTCCTCTATAATTTGTGCACTCTTGTAAATTTCCCTTCTTGGGCTACTTGACCAGATAAATTTCCTTCCATTCTGCTGGTATTTCCTCTTAACCCTTTGAAAATAAAGTTCGTTCGTTCGTTCGTTCTCTCTCCCAGACTTTGCCAAGTAGTTTATATAATATCTCTATAGAGGTATCAATATCTGATTTGATGGCCTCAGCTGGAATGCAATCTGGACCAGCTGCTTATCCATCTTTCAGAAGCTTTATGGCTTTCTTTATTTCTTCTCTACTTGGTCGTTCACAGCTGATTTGTAGCTCCTCTTCTGCTAGCTGGATGTCTGGGGGATTAGTTGGAGCTGGTCTATTGAGAAGTTCGTCAAAGTGTTCTGTCCATCTCTTCATTTGTTCTTGTATATTACTAAGCAATTTTCCATTTGTATCTTTTATGAGGTCATTTGCTTGCTTATATTTCCCTGTTAGCTTCTTAGTGTTGTTGTACAGGTCCCTCATATTTCCTTTGGCTGCAGCTTCCTCTGCTTTCCTTGCCAAATCATTAGTATATTTCATCTTGTCTCTTTTGATGTTTCTTCTTACTTCTTTGTTTGCTTCTATGTACACTTCATGAGCCTTGGCTTTGGAGCTTCTAGTTTTGCTTCTGTTTAAATCTGCTTTCTTGTTTTTCCTGTCTTCTATCTTACTAATGGTTTCTGTTCTGATCCATGCTTTGTGCCGATGTTCTCTTTTTCTCAGTACTTCTTCACATGTCTCGTTCCATATATCTTTTACTTGTCGCCAGTGGTCTTCCGTATCTGTTTCATCTTCCAGCTGTTGGAGTACTTGGTATTTGTTGGATACTGTGATTGAAAATTTTTCTCTTATTTCCTGATTTCTTAGATATCCCGCATTATACTGTTGTCTATAGCTTAGGGTTCCCATTCGTCCCGTTTTTCCCGGGACAGTCCCGTTTTTTTTAAATAAAATGTCCCGGTGTCCCGAATTTATTCCAAATGTCCCGCTTTTTAAGGACCCTTCCTAAAAAAAAAAAATCTTTGGGTAACAGATTTTATTCCGTGTTTTAGTAGTGTTACTTTATCAATTTCCGGTTACAGTGGACCCTCGGTTTGAATCTCGAACAAAAATTCGAAAGTCGACCAAAACAATGTTCAGGGAGCATCTACCAAATGATTTAACTACAGGAAGGCAGAAAAGTTTCTTACTACTACTGTGAGAAATCAGTTGCAAGAATTAGAAAAAGAAGGACACATAACAGTTGAAAAGTTTCAAAGCTATGCAGTAGATTTCTATGACACCTGCATTGAATATATTCAGGAGTGGTGTACACCATTTCTTACGCCTCTTCAGTCTATGGATTGGATCAATTTGAAGGAAAAGGAGTCTGTGACTTGGAAGAACATCCAAGAAAGCTACATATTCACGAAGACAGTGTCACCAAATTTTACTGTGAATGTAAGAGGACTTATTTGATGAGTTTGCATGTGTGAAAAAATATTGTGAAAGCAAATTTGATGTGTGGAGTGAACTGAAGGATCAAAGTGTCAGTGAAAAATGGTGTGAGATGTTCGCTCATTTAACAAAGCAGGATATAAATGCTGAGAACCTGAAATGCCTAGTTAGTTTTTGTCTGGCACTGCCAGGATCCAATGCAGCTGTTGAACGTATTTTTTCATTAATAAATGCGCTTTGGACAGACGAAAAAAAAACAGACTTAAAATTGAGACAGTGAAAGCTTGCCATTATAAAGACCAATTTTAAGGATTTCTCTTGTGCTGAGTTCTATGTCCAAATATCAGAAGAAAAAAAACTTCTTGAACAGGCCCATAAATCTGATAAATATTCTGATGAATCTGAAATATAAACTTGACTATTGTGTATTTTTTAAAGGTGCGATTTTTCTAATTAAGTATGTTTGTAATTTAGAATTCTTTTTTAAAGTGGAAGTTGTGTTAGTTGTCGTAATTTTTATCTGAGAGGGTGCTGATGGATATTGGTCCCTTTAGAGTGTAGAGGAATATTGAAGGCTCTGTGAGAATAAGGATTTAGGAGAATGAGGCAGTAGATTCACAAGCGCTGGGAAGAGCAAGGACAGTCTCTTATTACGACAATATCTGTTTCTCACAGACTATTCCTATCTCTCATCTGAACAAACAATTGTTTGTCAGTTCCAGTCGCTCAGGCGCACTCACCGATTTGGTGATTCTGTCGCACAACGTACATGAATACAGCCTACACAGATGGAAATGTTTGGAGTTTTTGGGCCAGCCGACAACCAACACAAATAAAGATTAATACCTTTATTATCATAAAGCAGTCACAAATAATTATACATTTACAGTCAAAAATCAAAAGGTTACAGAATACAAATATGATAAGGGAAGAGGGGGGTTTGAGGAGAAATATCCCATCCACCGTTTCCCGTTTGTATTTACTAACAGACAAGACCCGGTCCAAAAGACAAGAAAGGGGGGGGGGGGGGGATCAGAGATAGGCAATTTAACCCCCTGGTAAATTTATTACTCTGAGGCAAGGGGTTACAGTAAAAGGGGGGGGGGGTGTAGAGGAAAAGCTAGGGTTATCAAATGTCTACCTTTAATCATACAAATTTTACGGGAGGGGGAATGAACACAGTTACACAATCCCGCTAGGAGAAATCCCGTACAAGGAATATAATGCACCTTAATACTAGGTCGAACTAATTAAAAGGGTAAAGAAAAGATTAAATCTCCTTTCATTCAAAAAAACACACTAGGGCTGGCCATCCCACAAACACACACGCAGACTTACCAAAATGGTGAATTCTGTCACTCTAGAAATTATTTACCACAGCAGCTAATACCGTGGAATAATGGACTGGTCCTCTTATTTCTTCCGTGTCAGGCCCCAGATTTAACGAGGTAACAAATAGTCTCAAAAAATCGCCAGACGGTGAAGCGTAAAGGCTACTGTTGGTTTAGATAAAGTTCCTAATGAATGGCACAGGCACTTGGCTAGGCGTGAGGTATGGTGTGGTTCCTAAAATTGGCACAGCTGGTGGAGATAACTTTCTTTTTCCTTAATGTCACAAGTTAAAAACACTGAGGTAAGTTCTTCTTCGGGGGTGGGTAAAATCCACTGAATATACTTGACAGACAGTGTTCAGGTAGATTTATGTTTTTTCTTCACAAATAGGGCAGCGAATAAAATATGTTCTGCTTCCAGTTTACTTTAAGGAGTAGCCTTTATGAACTAGTATTTTAAAAGTGTTTCTTGGGTGGCTTTATTCTCAGTTAAATTCAGAGGAGCGGGGCCCATTACAGGTCGCCACAAGTTTAGCTTTAAAAAGGTTCATATGTTACTGGAGTTATCGAATTGAGTTGGCAGAACTCTGTATATAATTAATAATTGCTGGGATGCAGGTTGAATGATCGTTCTGAATGAAAGATAATCAAAACAAGAAATGCATTACAAATCATATTATAATCTGACACGCGATAAATTACAGTTAGCCTATTTTCTTTATTAGCGTCGTCAATTAACAAATCAGGAAAACTCCCCGTGAGTTAAAATAATTAAAAGCACATCTATCTATACAGAACTAAACTGGATTTACTGGTTATAATTCTCTTTAACGTCTGCAAAATTAATTTACGCGTCAAGTGTATTTAGGAAATACTTTTAACTGTAACATTAGTTTGCACTAGAACTTTGAAAATGGGTTTATTTAATAAGGTTAAATTTACACCACAATCCAATGAAATAAATTGAAATAACTAGACCACTGATCACTCGAAGCTAATGTATAAATTACCGTCTGCGCAGAAAGAATACACTCCAATAGTCAACGAAGGTAGATGAAATCTAGCAGGAATCCGACTATGCTAGTGAAACTAGGATTCTGTCAGAACGAACGATAAAATGCAGTTTTCGGAGTTCTTTATTTATACTTCTCAAATGTAACTTAAATAGGACGTGTTAGATTTTCACACCCTTCTTGAAGTCGAGCAGAATCCGAGGTACCTCGCCGTTGTGTTAACCGCTGCGATTCCTCCGTTTCCCCCGGTCTACCGATTTTCTTCGTCTCAGGCTGCTCGCATGAGAGTGCGAAAAATTTCTCGAGAAGCTAACTACGTTAGCTGGGAGTTCCCTGATTTCTTTAGATCGTGTACCGCCCCACGTTGAATTCTGAAGATCAGCCTGGCTTTGATGGTGCCGCTGTTCTGAGAGCTTTGGCAACTCCCACCAGGCGGGGTGACAGCCAGGTAAGAAATTGAACTGCTGTTACTTGCTCTAGATACAGGAGTGAGTCTCTGGCCACGTCCTCTTTTGGGCCGGCGTTAAGGAAAAGATTGCTATAAATCGTTCTCAGAGATGGTTGAGGGCGTGCTTTAACCTCCCATCAAAGGCCATGCGATCTCAAAAGTTCACAGAAGATAGCAGGCTACATATTAATGATCCAGCGTGTAAAATTCTCGTGGAAATGCTGCATGCAGGTTAAAGTTACAACAGATGATCAGGGGTTCTAAAGTTATGAGAGGCCAATATTCTGTTGTCATCCATCGAGTCAGGGAAATTCATTTGTCATACTTAGACGTACGTCACATTAGTTAATGTGTGTATTTTTATATTAGTATCTTATTTTAAGTGCAACATATAATATATAATAGATTTTTTTGTGCTTTACCTTAATTTTTAACATGTCCCGTTTTTATACGAAATGTCCCGGGTTTTTTAGGTAAAAATTTGGAAATGTCCGGGTTTTTGAACAAAACATTATGGGAACCCTACTATAGCTATATGTTGTTTGTCAATTTCTTGAGTTTTAATTTTGTTTTAGCCAACAGAAGATAGTGGTCTGATACAACATCTGCTCCTCTACATACTTTCACATCATGCAATGATGACCTAAACTTCTTACTTATGCATATGTGATCAATCTGATTATCAGTTCTGTGGTCTGGTGATATCCATGTTGCTTTATGAATTCTTTTATGTGGAAATGTGCTTCCTCCTATATGCGTGGTGCATTGTGAGAAAAATAATAAATAACACACTGTGCGTGTGACTGCCAGCCGCGAGAAGGAGCGGGGGAGTCTTCATCAACTCAGTCCGACCCAAATCTGCGGCCAGCGATGTCTGTGTGTAGGCGTAGGGAAAACACCGTATATCTATTAAATTCCTCAGGATTGACAGAGCGGACGAGAGTCTGTCGGGTCCACGTCTCTCTCTCTCTCTCTCTCTCTCTCTCTCTCTCTCTCTATATATATATATATATATATATATATATATATATATAGAGAGAGAGAGAGAGAGAGAGAGAGAGAGAGAGTGGTAGCATTCCCTATAAATGTTTTCTTGTATTTTTAGCAGACCTGATCCCAAGTGGACGAACCAGCGGTCTTTTTCTTTTTCCATTTCACGCTATAAGTGTGTTTTAGCCGAGGATACTGTATGACTAGAAATTATACTACTGGACTTACCAAAATCCAGGATATTATTTTATCAGCCAAGAGTGAGACATTATTATTATTTTCCCCAACACCTGACAGTTGTAATCCAAGTGGAGTACTAATCTATACACTGGGCAGGACCGGCACTCTGGCAAAGAGTCGGCCGATAGAAAAATCCATCATCATCATTTTTAACATTTGTAGCAACCGGATTTTTTTCCAGAATACTAGTAGTATTCCCCTCTCTAAACCGGTAAACACCAAGGATTCTCACACTATTTAACATTTATAGTAAACCCTATATCCAGATAGAAGTTCTAGCCCGAGCGGGAAACAAGCCTGTTTTTTCCCCGCCCGCCCCCAACACTGCAAGAGTTGTCGCAACGAAGATATTCAGTTGTAGTTTTTGTGTCTAGATTTATATTCCCCTGTGCAACCCATCGGAGGAACAGTGATAGCCTTAGAACAGTGAAGACACCCTTTATGATTTATATCGTCACCAGGATTCATCGTGGAATTAACATTATTCGACGTTCACCTCATTAGTTTGTATCCTCGACAGCTGGGGTAATACACTAATCAACAGTGAAATTGGGATTATGTTCATGGAATAATTTTATCAAGGGATATCGCAGACCCACGGGAAGAATACAAATAGGTAAGACTGTGAGAGGTGGCCACCTGAGCGAGAGAGCGTGTGATGATTTTATTGTTGCTGGAAACTATCTATTAATTTTATTGTTTGATTTTGTTTACTTTACGTTGTCTTATATTGTACCAATACTGTTATTCTATAACCTAGTGCTAACCTTCAACCTTTGGGTTAATATTTCTTTGGGTTTGTTTTCCTTTATATAGTGAAGGTGCACCATGCTTCTTTATTTCCTCTGTATGTAAATTATTTCTTGCTATCTTTTGGGTATTTTGATGTTGTAAACAGTTTAGTGATAATAAACAACAAGAAAACTTAACTTTATGTGTTGGTCAGACCCATACCCATTTATCCTTAGTTTTTTTCACGTTTGTAGGTCTTGTTGTCACACATTGTTGTGTGTGTGTGGAATAACCTGTTCTTATTTTAGATAGGGAGGCACAGACTGTCTTGTAACAAAGCACAGTTGTACGGATAGCTGGATGAGAGAAACCTACTCACTTCAGAGACATATCTTTCCCTCAACCTACCACCTGTGAAATCTATTTTTTTATACATTCTCGTGTATCAGTCAACCTTTACTCTTTACCTAGACTGGGCCCAATAAACCAATTAACCTACCGTACGACAAGCACGAAACCAGTGGCGGTTTTAGGTTGTGCGAGACTCTAGGCAAGCGGGGACTTACGAAGCCCCTTATAAATAAATTCGTGCTGTATCGACAATCATATATTTGTACACGAGGGCCCTTAACAGTGCCAGGTACTAGGCAGAAGCCTACGTTCATTTCTACATTTTTTCTGTGTTCGCTGCATACTGAGGAGGTACGGGCAACGTTGGCGTAGCTGGCAGTTATTTTAAGGACTTCATCATGCTATCAGATCGGTAATGTTAGTCCTTTTCAGGGCTTAGTATCTATCAACGCTGGTCGGGCTAACAGTCCATTTCAGAACTTAGTACTCATATCTATCAAAGCTGGTCGGGCTAGCAGTTCTTTTTAGCACTTCATGCTAGCTGATAGAGGCTAGTAGTCCTTTTTTAGTAGTCCTTTTTAGGACTTAGTATCAATCTAGAAGTCCTTTTCAGGGCTTATAGTTTATCAACACATCGCAGAGTTCACTTATTATTGAATGACAAATCGCTCTCAGTGTGGGGAGCATGCCTCGCCATTAGAAGGTGAAACCCTCAACAAACAACAAACAAGAAGCCTAGGTTAGCTGTGCCTTAAAACCGCCAATGTATGAAGCTGTCGCTGCAGCTCGTCCCCTTGCTGTAAGCCGATATACAAGCATTCATATTCTCTTGTAGGAGTGATTTCTGTAACAATTTCTTTTACGAGATGAGTTTGCCAGCCCCACGCACAAACTCATATTAAGCACCTATTACGAGTGGCCCCAAGGTTAAAAAAAAGAGGAAAAAAAAATGTAGTAGAGAATCGGTGACCGACATGGCATGGATAAAGAAGACATTATAAAACCCGTGAAAGCTTGACACAGTATAGAGAGGTTCCATGGGGTGTTAAAAGGTATTCACTGGAATCTTCTTCTTTGATCATTTGCCGCCGACTGTCAAAGCAGTCAGTGGCCATCATGCCTAGTGGCGTCTTGTAGGGCAGCAACAAATTGCTTCCACTTTGCTTGGTCGGCGGCCATCACTCGTACAGTGCCCCAGCTCTGGTTAATTCTTTGCATCTCGGCCTCCACAGTTCTCCACCAGGTTGCTTTTGGTCGGCTCACCTTTTGCTTTCCTTCAGGAGTCCATAGCATTCCTGTTCTTGTGATGGCATCAGGGTCTCTTCTGAGGACGTGGCCAACCCAACTTCAGCGTCTGCCAGCTATGATGGTGTGCATGTTCTCTTGGCTGCTCCGAGTAAGCAGTTCTTGATTGGTGATGGTATTCATTCACTGGATTGATGGATGTGAAAAGGAGAGAAAGGCACGGGTTCAGGATGGTTTAAACCTGATGCATGGGAAGATGCCAACACCAGAATTGATGTAGACAATCCAGAATAGAGATCATGGATAAGATGAGTGACTACGACTGTCGCCAAGGAACTTGATGGTAGTTACTTTTTATTGTTATTGCATGTACAATGACGTGAAGGTCACGGGTATATTTACAAGCCTTCTCGCATCTATGGGGCCGTGAATTAATTACATCTTATTTATGAATTTTGTCTCACCGACTTGGCAGGCCTTTGTCAATCTAGACACACGGTCAGTCGGTTATATTAGAGCACATATCCAAGTATATACGACATTGTGGTCTAGCATTTCGTACTTCATAAAACATTCTAGACACAATGTTCGTCGGCTATATTAGGATGTATTCCATGTATCAATGTGTTGCTCCCGCGGGTCTATAGGAACAAGGAAGAACTAGGATTACGGCATCCACAAGCATGTCGTACCGGGCCACTAATATGAGCTTGTGCATGGGGCTAACAGCCTAGTCATGTACAACAAATAACCGCATAAAGCACAACTGCAAGAGCACTTGAATGTTTGGTGCAGGGCCCCTTTTTAGAGGCCCCACACTTTCCTCTATAAAATCACATTCCCCCCTATTTCTATTGAGCTTTCTGTCTCTCACTGGCTTCCTAGCTCGGTGGTCCTAGCAGTTAAGGTGGGATTATTTAGACCGCAAACGGCTCCGTGGTTGACCCAGCCTCATGAATTGGGTACCAGAACAACCCTGGGAAGGTTAAGAAGGCCGGCGTGATGCTGACGACATCACCCCTAGTGTGCCGATGGTAAAGAAAATACGGGCCTAACACCGTATTCCCAATATGCCTCAATAGGTGTGTAACGGGATCTATCCTTTGTCTACCCCTAAAGACATCGGTCCTAGCGAAGCTGTCACCACACCTTGTAACTGTGTTGGGTTATTTTAAATCATTTGTGAAATAAAGAATAAATAGCTGGAATTGTTCAGTTAGCTTATGCCGCGTGCTTGAAAATCAGACAAGTGCCAATGGAACAAGAAATCGAGGAAGCCTGTTGATAGCTTTACAAGACAGTTCTTGTTCTCCAATACACATGGTACAAGAAATAGAAGTAGACAGAAGATAACTGGAGACAGAAATGAAAACCACAAGTACACAGAAAGACCTTGAGCTGATGGCAGGAGGCAGGAGGACTTGGTGTTACTGAATGCCTATGCTTCTGGGGGAGCTAATGTAACGATTAATGCCGATTGCCAACACGTCAAGCGTGTGTGAGAAAAGAACAGTTGGGCCACCGCAGCTGAGGTTCAAAGATGTGTTCAAGAGAGACGTGAGGGCACTGGACATAAATCTAGGAACCTGGGAGGATGAAGCTGCCGTTCGCACGAAGTGGTGATGTTATCTACGGCGTCACCTCAGATTGGGCGAAAAGAAGCTCTCGCAGTAAGCAGAAGAGAAGAGAAAACGTCGAAAGAAACAGCTAGAAAATAAGCAGCTGAGCGCTGTCACCTCAGGGGCACATTCCCATAGTCAGTTATGACTGAAGGGGCTATTATTATTTTTATCATTATTTTTGGAAACAGTCTTATTAAACAATATTAGACCTTCAGATTAAAGACCCTCAAACCTATTTCAGACGTGGCTTCCTGAAGGGGCAGGTGACAGTGGCAAACGTCATAAAGAAATAAGACTATCAAGAAGGTATACGCCGAAAAGTTGCAGCCATTGTTCAGATTAGATTGCTTTAAGGAAAGTTTTCGCAGGTTTTTGAAGCGACTCGGGTGCAGTTGTTTTTGAAACCCGGCGATGATCTTCAGAAAGTTTAGAGTATCATGTGTTTGTATAGTCTCGTGTGGTTCTCGCGGGTCTCTGAACAGATAAATAACGAACCGGATTACTGCACCATCTGGCATGTCGTACACGGCCACTAATATGAAGTTGTGCATGTGGCTGGTAGCCTTATCATGTAAAACAAATAGCCATAGAATCCACCACTGCAAAAGCACGTGACTGCTTGGTGCAGGCTTCCTGCACGGGGACCTGCTTCAGAGATGAGCCAATGTTCTATAAGAAGCGCAAAGCAAAACTCTGATGAATAATGATGTTGACATGCATTTTCACAGAAATCTGGCAATATATGGTGAATTTAATGTGGAAGATGCAGGGAATCTCGAGTGGGAAATACCTTGTAGTATCTGTACTGTTTTTTCGTTGATTGGAGGAATACAAATTTCTCGACACGTCTGGTATTCATGGAGGCGTGTCGCAACTACATACCCCGAATTCATACAGGCGTGTAACGACATACCTTGTATTCACCAGATGTGTCACAACATATCTCGTATTCACTAGATGTGTCAGAACATATCTCGTATTCACTAGATGTGTCACAACACACCTCGTATTCACTAGATGAGTCACAACATACTTCGTAATCACCAGATGTGTCACAACATACCTCGTACTCACTAGGTGTGTCACAACATATCTCGTATTCACTAGATCTGTCACAACATACCTCGTATTCACTAGATGAGTCAAAACATACCTCATAATCACCAGATGTGCCACAACATACCTCATATTCACCAGATGTGTCGCAACATACTTCGTATAACAAGATGTGTTGCAAAACACTTCGTATCCATATGCCTTGACATACGAACTACTTCAGCTCATGTTAGGGACACACTGCACATTCAGACCAATGTATAGCAACATACCTGGTATTTACACGAGTGTGTTGCGACACATATGCCAGGAACCCATTCACAACGAACCAGCAGCCCACACCTTACAACAGATCCTACTCACATTGCATCTGGATCCATCAGGTAATAAAAGTAAGCAAAAGGTATATAGGACGTCATAGTAATCATATCAGCAACTGCCACACCTGTCAGGATACAGTTGATGCTGTTTCTCATCTTGGGTTTGGTCAAAACGATAATGTTGACGATATTGGAAACGACCCCGTAGGTACATATAATCAGTGATATGTAGGAGTGAGCCCTCTTGTAGTTTTCTTGCACCTGTCATTAAGATAATACAGCTGTCAGTCAAACTACAGGTTAAGTAATAAATCATTAGTCATGTATTGTATATTTATTTCTGAACTCTTAACCAATTAACTTACATGAAACAAACGGTAAATAAATTTGAGAATTCACTATTATTTTATGACGTAGAATGTTATGTCGCATTAATATTACAGCTCAACGTAAGATCCAGCTTGTTCAACACGTGACATCATTGCCGGCAGAAATTTTGATCATCTCTTGTGACGTCAGTTTATTTGCCATTTTCAGTTATTATTTTGTTTTGTTTCTGGATTTTCTTCATCTTCTTCTTCCTCGTTCACCCTCAGACTTCTACATTAATGACTCTATTAAAGGCAGTAGTCAGCTCAAGGTTTATGACACCTCGTTCGCCCTCAGACTTCTACATTAATGACTCTATTAAAGGCAGTAGTCGACTCAAGGTTCCTGACACCTCGTTCACCCTCAGACTTCTACATTAATGACTCTATTAAAGGCAGTAGTCGACTCAAGGTTCCTGACACCTCGTTCACCCTCAGACTTCTACATTAATGACTCTATTAAAGGCAGTAGTCGACTCAAGGTTCCTGACACCTCGTTCACCCTCAGACTTCTACATTAATGACTCTATTAAAGGCAGTAGTCAGCTCAAGGTTTATGACACCTCGTTCGCCCTCAGACTTCTACATTAATGACTCTATTAAAGGCAGTAGTCAGCTCAAGGTTTATGACACCTCGTTCGCCCTCAAACTTCTACATTAATGACTCTATTAAAGGCAGTAGTCGGCTCAAGGTTCCTGACACCTCGTTCGCCCTCAGACTTCTACATTAATGACTCTATTAAAGGCAGTAGTCAGCTCAAGGTTTATGACACCTCGTTCGCCCTCAGACTTCTACATTAATGACTCTATTAAAGGCAGTAGTCAGCTCAAGGTTTATGACACCTCGTTCACCCTCAGACTTCTACATTAATGACTCTATTAAAGTGTGGTGAAGTGGGATGTTATAAATATTTATAGGGGACTTAGTGTACTGACTGAGATCAGCTGTGAAGGTATATATATATCTAATAAGAGTAGTGTATTATATATAACCTTACTTGCTGCCACATATGTATACCTCAGTCAGAATTATTCTGGAGTAGTGTGATGACTACGTTATGTGTCTAGGGTATGTGTATGATGAAGTGTAAGTCAAAACAACAACAGACAGATAAACAATTTAATTTATTCCACTACACGTGACAACACTGTGACACTCACATACATAAAACACTCTACAAGGATATCTTAAAGGAGTCACTGATAACTTTTCAAATAACAATATGTATTCATTGCTGTCATGAATGAATATGTGTCCTGATTCAAATACAAAGGGAACCAGGAATCACAATCAATTTTAATTACAAGTTATATGTACAGAATTTATCAATATGAATATTGTAGTGACATATATTATTAAAAGTATCATATGTGTGTCAGTTGTGTAGTAGTAATATGAGGTAATACTGGTTTTGTTTTGTTCAAGCTCTGTTGGTATTTGTCATCATGACTTCAATAGTTTGTCTTTATTGGAACTAGTATTGGAGATGTTCTCAGTTCCTGATATTAAAACAATTTACTTCCCCTCTTAAGTTTATGTTACAATGTTATTTTAAGATGGGGTACATAATTTTGAGCTCAGCTGGCCACATCAGCTTATCTTGCGTGATGGCGGCAGGAAAAGACTCCTCTGCTCGATTTCTCCCCTGTGCTCTGGAGACACCTCACTGATAGCTAAATGGACCAAGGAGTATGCTGTCCGACTCTGGATTCAGCAAAGCTCTGACCAGGTGCTGCTCAATACCATCAAGACCTCGGTCCCTGAAAACAAGAAGGATGTACCTTCTACTTCATAACTAATTGATACTCTAGTTCTACACTGAGCACAATACATCACAAACATTGAGTTCAGAGCGTTAGGCCAACTGTCAGCTTCATCTGAAATACTTTATACCAGTATTTACCTCCTTAATGGTTACTACGCCTCTGCAATTCCAGCATTATTTCTTTCTAGTCAATCATCTAGGTGTCAGTGTACTGTTTGGCCATTCCATGCCGTTTTACTTTCCTCCGACACCTTCTGTTCAGGCTGGAGCATTATAGGCTTTACATCATGTTTGCTACTGAACTACACATATATACAGGCATAAATTAATAATTTACATTCAATTTTCATTAAAAGATATTGAATATTTCAAACCTACCACAATTCATGGAAATACACAGATACGTTGACTAGCAATGAATTCTGGCACAAATACTGGCACAATTCCCATCTGCTTATGTTCCAGGCTTTTATTTAGCAAAAATATGAGCTGGCTTCAACGCACTGTTGCTTTATCAAGCTTATTTGAACTAGTGGTCTCGAACTAACGCTCCTAAGTGATTATATCAGCGAGTCTGGCCAATGGAGCCACGTTTCGACAAGTGTTTGAAAAATTTTTACCTTCCTACGTCTCCCCTAACAACCAAAGATAGTATTTATAGTCCGACCAATCGTGTTTAGTCTTATATTTGTTGCGCTCCAATCAATTTGGAGTTTACATGGTAGGCTATTTCTGTACGTAAGGTTTTTTCAAACACGTTATAAAAAAATTTTATGAGCAGAAATGATTTCATGCTGTCAGGCATCCCCACTATTTTATTTTGGTTATAACTTGTTAATTCCTAGACTATTTGCGTAACGTTTTACATATTCTTTGTCAGCAAGCCCTAAGGAACCAAAATATACAAATTTAAGAGAGCTAAGTGGCTGCGTTCAAAATATGCAATTTCTTCTACCTCCTGTTTCGAAGATGTGCTGTCTGGGTACTGTAATGTTTTCAAACGTAAACCCATCTAATGTTATCTTTTCTAATAAGCGTTTTTCGTGATTTTAAAACCTAACTCTGGGAAGGGTAGTGAATTTATCACTGTCCGTCTGAAAAAAAAGTTAGTGCATGTGGCCTTACACGCGTGATAGTAGTAATTGTGTATCGCGTTACGCTTGTTGGGGTGGCATTAATAGCGAGACGCGTGTTCAATTTTGCATGCGTTCCTGATTTCCAGCCCTCCCTTCTTTCTATCCTTTAGTCCATCTGTTCGTTCGTTTTGGTAACGTAATATAATTAATGTTAGGATTAATTTAGGTCATTACGCAGTCTGCCTCTCAATGTTTTTCTTAGAAATGCAACACCCGTTTTAATGTGTTGTGGAAACGCTTGTATTTATGCAGTGGCTTATATTTAACGTGGAAACGTTACAATTTGCAGACGAAGCATAAAACAAAGGGGATTTCGAGTACTGTCATTGTGACAGCACTGTTATTTTACCATTGTTCTTCCTTTATTAGAATTTATTTGTTAGGCTTTATATTTACCTGATAATTTATATATGTGGATTAGAATATTTCACGACACTTCCCCTCTTAAAACAGACATCCCATGTCAGTCCTTTATTCTATATACACATAGATAAATGTAAGTCAACTTGACTTTACTCTGCTGTGGTGCTATCATGGTTTTATGTAGTTGGGTCCATTCGGAGTAGGCACTACTCATGAAATCTGCCTCAGACTTCTACAACCAATAATATATTTCGGTTATGTTACTGAACAGCCGCAAGTGTGAGTGCTTGTCTTAATGCTGCTTCGCAACCCGTATTCACCATTTCTCTTCTCTGAGTCTGCGCAATGACATGTCCAGAGAACATTATATTTCCCTCAAAATGTACGTTATGAGGAGATAACATATACCTGGTGATAGCAGAGTTTTCGTAGTGGATCCCATAATCTTCTTATTATCCTGTATGAAACATTCGGAATATCCTCAATCAAAGAGGCAACTCAGGGATTCGTTACGTTCCTCCGAAATGTTTACATCCAACAATTTTCTCATCATTCTAGAGAAGACACTAGGCGCATTCTTCAATCCAAATGGCAATCTATTAAACTCATAGTGTCCTTCTGAGGTACTAAAAGCTAGGTATGGTCTAACCTCAGGCTTTACTGGAATCTGACAGTATCCTTTACTCAGATCCACTTTTGAGAAATATTTAGCTTTATTTAGTCTGGCAAACAGCTGATTTGTATCCGGCAATGGATCCACCTGTCCTTCTGTAATAGCATTCAGTCTCCTGTAATCTGTACAGAGTCTATGTTCTCCAGAGGGCTTCCTTAAGAGTACAACACCGGAACTATATGAGGATTCACTGTGTGAAATAATTCCCTCCTTCAATAGATAGTCTATCTCTTCCTTCAAAGCTTTCTCCTTAGCAAACGGAATCGAATATGGTTTCATACAGACAGGTGTGGGGTCTATCAGTTTCATATCATATTCCAATAGGTTTGTATGCCCTGGTCGGTCTGTTAACACCTCTGCATGATTATTTAGAACCTGTTGCACTCTCTCTTTCTGAGTTTTCGTTAAATGTGTACTGATTTTCACCTGTGCTGCTGTCTCACAGGGGTGTAATGGATATTCAAATAATGAAAGTGGTTCCTTTTTCATCTCCATGGCGATGGACAAGGTCAACAAGTGTGTCTCTTCCTGATGTTCTCTTTCCAAATATTTCTTCAGGAGATTCACATGATAGATTTTTTCTTTCCCCTTCTTATCTATCTTATAATTTGTTCTAGACACCTTCTCTAGAACTGTATATGGACCCTGCCATCCAATTTGTAACTTATTCTGACTCCCGGGCAAAAGAAGCAGTACTTTCTCTCCCACAGCCAAATTTCTGTCTTTCGCCTTCCTGTTATAATAGGCAGCATGTTTCTTCCTGGCTTGTTTCAAATTTTCATTGGCAAGTTTCCAGCCAGTTTTTTTTAAACGAGTGGTCAGCTCATTCACATATTGGTATGAAGATGTAATGTTTTCCTCTGCCTTTTCATCAGTCCACGTTCTTAACAAAGCTACATATGGACCTTTAATTGTGTGGACCTATTTGTCCATGCACCGGTATGGTCTCTTCCACTCGAAGCTTTATAGTGATGATTTTTCCTCCCAGAATTATCATGCACAAAACGACCGCTACCAATTTTTCTCTTGGGGCTGTCTCCCCCTTTAAAATTCTTGATGAGAGATTTCCTCTCTACATCCTCTTCCTCCAGTTTGTTTAAGTCCGATTGAGGGATTGTCGGCTTATCCTGGGGTAAGACATCTTTTTGCACTCTCCGCATTGTGGCCATTGTAAAACAGTTAAGTGAAACTTGTCCGTGAAAAGGGGCTTCCCATTCCATTTGGTCCACTTTATCAAATCTATTTTTCTTTTTATTATCAGGCCTAATTTTGCCCCGTGGCGTTTCCAGGTCCTGATCCATGTTCCCACTTGTGGGTGTTCCCTCATGTGCTATGCTACACCTTTCTACAAAATTCTCAATGTCCCATCTTGCTTTGGGCCAATAATAATTGTGAGCCACCTTTTGAATGATGGTACCTATCTTCTCATGGTCCCCATCTGGTTTCACATGTAGGCTCCTTATTAAGTCTGCCCTATATCTTTTAGGAAGTACCAGCTGTCCCTGACCTTTGGATCTAGCTCCAGTCTTCCTATACATCAACTTGTTTTTCATGTAAAAATCTCCCTTGCCTGGAGTTGTATGACAAGTTGACAATTTTCTGAAACAAGGCTTGAGTGTTTTATCCCCAGCCTGTGCCTTCCTCATCTCTTCTGGAGTGGTATCTAACATAATATCCTCCTCCTGTCTTGAGGTCGACCTGACCTGAAGGGTTGCCATATACACAGGTTTCCTTCTGCAACGGTCAGTGTCATGATTGTCCATCTGACAATTCTTACACCACCTTTTTCCTTGGTTGAAAGATTTTCTTTCATCATATTTCCTTTCATCGAATTGTAGGAATTTATTTTTATTTTCATACCGTGGTCTATCAAACTGGTGCTTACCTTTGTTTTGATCCCTAGGATCAAATTTATTAAGGTCCTGTGGTGCCCTAAAGTTATCCACTTGTTTCTTTTTATTACCTGTTACCTCTGCTTGAGCTGCTTGATACCTTTCAGCAACATTTAGCAACTCACCCAGCCTCTCTGCACCTTGTTCCATGAGAAACTTTCTCAGGTCTGGAGCCATGGACTCTCTTAATTGCTCTATAAGGACCATTTCCTTAAGATCTTGGGTTTTCCCCAGAGAAGTCCATTTCTCCAAGTATGTCTCTATTCGTGCAGAGAACTGGTGATAGGTTTCACCTGACAGTAGGTTAGCATTCCTAAATTTTTTCCTATAAAATTCTGCATTCTTTTCATACCTTAACAAAAGAGCCTGCTTTAGCATGTCATAATTTTCCTGATCACCTCTGCTCATTTTTGCAAAAACTTCATAAGCTGCCCCACGAAGTCCTTGAGATAACTTTAAGCTCCACCTTTCTCTCTCTAACCCACATGTGGTGGCTAATAGTTCATACCTATTTAGGTAGCTCTCTATATCATCGTCTTTCTCAACAAAATGATCTAAATGAAAATTCATAGCTGAGGTTGAGGCTCCCTGGCTAGCAGTAGCATCAGAGGCAAAGGGACTGGCACCATTTTCAGGAGCATGGCCCTGAAACTCAAACTCCCTTAGTCGTAACTCATGTTCCCTTTGTAATCTCTTCTCCTCCTTTTCTGCTTCCCTCTCTGCAGCTAATTTCTTTTCTTCTCTTTCTGCAGCTAATTTCTTCTCTTCCCTTTCTGCAGTCAATCTTCTTTCTTCTGCTTCCAATTTCTTAGCCTCAGCCTCAATCTGCAACCTCTTAGTCTCAGCCTCAGCCTCAAATTGTAACTTCTTAATTTCCCTTTCAGCCTCTAACTTTCTTTCGGCTTCAAACCTTCTTTCTTCGCGTTCAATAAATTTGTCACATTCCGTAGTGACATAGGCAACCATAACTTGCCCATCTAATCCTAACTCTTTTGCAGTCTGAACAGCAGCAGATCGAAATTTGGCCAGGTCCGCCATTGTCTATCAGGTAAATTTATACAATGTCTAACCAACAATTCAATCTCTAAATATATATCTAATGGACAACACAGGCACCGTGAGCTCAACCTTATTTAATTCCACCCAAGGATACCTTTTAATTCTTATATTCCCTGAAGTGAATTACCCCCACTATTTTTAATAGGTAAAGATTCAAAATCCCAAGAGCGAGACCCCAATATATGTGGTGAAGTGGGATGTTATAAATATTTATAGGGGACTTAGTGTACTGACTGAGATCAGCTGTGAAGGTATATATATATCTAATAAGAGTAGTGTATTATATATAACCTTACTTGCTGCCACATATGTATACCTCAGTCAGAATTATTCTGGAGTAGTGTGATGACTACGTTATGTGTCTAGGGTATGTGTATGATGAAGTGTAAGTCAAAACAACAACAGACAGATAAACAATTTAATTTATTCCACTACACGTGACAACACTGTGACACTCACATACATAAAACACTCTACAAGGATATCTTAAAGGAGTCACTGATAACTTTTCAAATAACAATATGTATTCATTGCTGTCATGAATGAATATGTGTCCTGATTCAAATACAAAGGGAACCAGGAATCACAATCAATTTTAATTACAAGTTATATGTACAGAATTTATCAATATGAATATTGTAGTGACATATATTATTAAAAGTATCATATGTGTGTCAGTTGTGTAGTAGTAATATGAGGTAATACTGGTTTTGTTTTGTTCAAGCTCTGTTGGTATTTGTCATCATGACTTCAATAGTTTGTCTTTATTGGAACTAGTATTGGAGATGTTCTCAGTTCCTGATATTAAAACAATTTAATTCCCCTCTTAAGTTTATGTTACAATGTTATTTTAAGATGGGGTACATAATTTTGAGCTCAGCTGGCCACATCAGCTTATCTTGCGTGATGGCGGCAGGAAAAGACTCCTCTGCTCGATTTCTCCCCTGTGCTCTGGAGACACCTCACTGATAGCTAAATGGACCAAGGAGTATGCTGTCCGACTCTGGATTCAGCAAAGCTCTGACCAGGTGCTGCTCAATACCATCAAGACCTCGGTCCCTGAAAACAAGAAGGATGTACCTTCTACTTCATAACTAATTGATACTCTAGTTCTACACTGAGCACAATACATCACAAACATTGAGTTCAGAGCGTTAGGCCAACTGTCAGCTTCATCTGAAATACTTTATACCAGTATTAACCTCCTTAATGGTTACTACGCCTCTGCAATTCCAGCATTATTTCTTTCTAGTCAATCATCTAGGTGTCAGTGTACTGTTTGGCCATTCCATGCCGTTTTACTTTCCTCCGACACCTTCTGTTCAGGCTGGAGCATTATAGGCTTTACATCATGTTTGCTACTGAACTACACATATATACAGGCATAAATTAACAATTTACATTCAATTTTCATTAAAAGATATTGAATATTTCAAACCTACCACAATTCATGGAAATACACAGATACGTTGACTAGCAATGAATTCTGGCACAAATACTGGCACAATTCCCATCTGCTTATGTTCCAGGCTTTTATTTAGCAAAAATATGAGCTGGCTTCAACGCATTGTTGCTTTATCAAGCTTATTTGAACTAGTGGTCTCGAACTAACGCTCCTAAGTGATTATATCAGCGAGTCTGGCCAATGGAGCCACGTTTCGACAAGTGTTTGAAAAAATTTTACCTTCCTACGTCTCCCCTAACAACCAAAGATAGTATTTATAGTCCGACCAATCGTGTTTAGTCTTATATTTGTTGCGCTCCAATCAATTTGGAGTTTACATGGTAGGCTATTTCTGTACGTAAGGTTTTTTCAAACACGTTATAAAAAAATTTTATGAGCAGAAATGATTTCATGCTGTCAGGCATCCCCACTATTTTATTTTGGTTATAACTTGTTAATTCCTAGACTATTTGCGTAACGTTTTACATATTCTTTGTCAGCAAGCCCTAAGGAACCAAAATATACAAATTTAAGAGAGCTAAGTGGCTGCGTTCAAAATATGCAATTTCTTCTACCTCCTGTTTCGAAGATGTGCTGTCTGGGTACTGTAATGTTTTCAAACGTAAACCCATCTAATGTTATCTTTTCTAATAAGCGTTTTTCGTGATTTTAAAACCTAACTCTGGGAAGGGTAGTGAATTTATCACTGTCCGTCTGAAAAAAAAGTTAGTGCATGTGGCCTTACACGCGTGATAGTAGTAATTGTGTACCGCGTTACGCTTGTTGGGGTGGCATTAATAGCGAGACGCGTGTTCAATTTTGCATGCGTTCCTGATTTCCAGCCCTCCCTTCTTTCTATCCTTTAGTCCATCTGTTCGTTCGTTTTGGTAACGTAATATAATTAATGTTAGGATTAATTTAGGTCATTACGCAGTCTGCCTCTCAATGTTTTTCTTAGAAATGCAATACCCGTTTTAATGTGTTGTGGAAACGCTTGTATTTATGCAGTGGCTTATATTTAACGTGGAAACGTTACAATTTGCAGACGAAGCATAAAACAAAGGGGATTTCGAGTACTGTCATTGTGACAGCACTGTTATTTTACCATTGTTCTTCCTTTATTAGAATTTATTTGTTAGGCTTTATTTTTACCTGATAATTTATATATGTGGATTAGAATATTTCACGACATAAAGGCAGTAGTCGGCTCAAGGTTCCTGACACCTCGTTCGCCCTCAGACTTCTACATTAATGATTCCAATAAAGGCAGTAGTCAGCTCAAGGTTTATGACACCTCGTTCGCCCTCAGACTTCTACATTAATGACTCTATTAAAGGCAGTAGTCAGCTCAAGGTTTATGACACCTCGTTCGCCCTCAGACTTCTACATTAATGACTCTATTAAAGGCAGTAGTCGGCTCAAGGTTCCTGACACCTCGTTCGCCCTCAGACTTCTACATTAATGACTCTATTAAAGGCAGTAGTCAGCTCAAGGATTATGACACCTCGTTCACCCTCAGACTTCTACATTAATGACTCTATTAAAGGCAGTAGTCAGCTCAAGGTTTATGACACCTCGTTCGCCCTCAGACTTCTACATTAATGACTCTATTAAAGGCAGTAGTCGACTCAAGGTTCCTGACACCTCGTTCACCCTCAGACTTCTACATTAATGACTCTATTAAAGGCAGTAGTCGACTCAAGGTTCCTGACACCTCGTTCACCCTCAGACTTCTACATTAATGACTCTATTAAAGGCAGTAGTCGACTCAAGGTTCCTGACACCTCGTTCACCCTCAGACTTCTACATTAATGACTCTATTAAAGGCAGTAGTCAGCTCAAGGTTTATGACACCTCGTTCGCCCTCAGACTTCTACATTAATGACTCTATTAAAGGCAGTAGTCAGCTCAAGGTTTATGACACCTCGTTCGCCCTCAAACTTCTACATTAATGACTCTATTAAAGGCAGTAGTCGGCTCAAGGTTCCTGACACCTCGTTCGCCCTCAGACTTCTACATTAATGACTCTATTAAAGGCAGTAGTCAGCTCAAGGTTTATGACACCTCGTTCGCCCTCAGACTTCTACATTAATGACTCTATTAAAGGCAGTAGTCAGCTCAAGGTTTATGACACCTCGTTCGCCCTCAGACTTCTACATTAATGACTCTATTAAAGGCAGTAGTCGGCTCAAGGTTCCTGACACCTCGTTCGCCCTCAGACTTCTACATTAATGATTCCAATAAAGGCAGTAGTCAGCTCAAGGTTTATGACACCTCGTTCGCCCTCAGACTTCTACATTAATGACTCTATTAAAGGCAGTAGTCAGCTCAAGGTTCCTGACACCTCGTTCGCCCTCAGACTTCTACATTAATGATTCCAATAAAGGCAGTAGTCAGCTCAAGGTTTATGACACCTCGTTCGCCCTCAGACTTCTACATTAATGACTCTATTAAAGGCAGTAGTCAGCTCAAGGTTCCTGACACCTCGTTCGCCCTCAGACTTCTACATTAATGATTCCAATAAAGGCAGTAGTCAGCTCAAGGTTTATGACACCTCGTTCGCCCTCAGACTTCTACATTAATGACTCTATTAAAGGCAGTAGTCAGCTCAAGGTTCCTGACACCTCGTTCGCCCTCAAACTTCTACATTAATGATTCCAATAAAGGCAGTAGTCAGCTCAAGGTTTATGACACCTCGTTCGCCCTCAGACTTCTACATTAATAACTCTATTAAAGGCAGTAGTCAGCTCAAGGTTCCTGACACCTCGTTCGCCCTCAGACTTCTACATTAATGATTCCAATAAAGGCAGTAGTCAGCTCAAGGTTTATGACACCTCGTTCGCCCTCAGACTTCTACATTAATGACTCTATTAAAGGCAGTAGTCAGCTCAAGGTTCCTGACACCTCGTTCGCCCTCAGACTTCTACATTAATGATTCCAATAAAGGCAGTAGTCAGCTCAAGGTTTATGACACCTCGTTCGCCCTCAGACTTCTACATTAATGACTCTATTAAAGGCAGTAGTCAGCTCAAGGTTCCTGACACCTCGTTCGCCCTCAGACTTCTACATTAATGATTCCAATAAAGGCAGTAGTCAACTCAAGGTTTATGACACCTCGTTCGCCCTCAGACTTCTACATTAATGACTCTATTAAAGGCAGTAGTCAGCTCAAGGTTCCTGACACCTCGTTCGCCCTCAGACTTCTACATTAATGATTCCAATAAAGGCAGTAGTCAGCTCAAGGTTTATGACACCTCGATCGCCCTCAGACTTCTACATTAATGACTCTATTAAAGGCAGTAGTCAGCTCAAGGTTCCTGACATCTCGTTCGCCCTCAGACTTCTACATTAATGATTCCAATAAAGGCAGTAGTCAGCTCAAGGTTTATGACACCTCGTTCGCCCTCAGACTTCTACATTAATGACTCTATTAAAGGCAGTAGTCAGCTCAAGGTTCCTGACACCTCGTTCGCCCTCAGACTTCTACATTAATGATTCCAATAAAGGCAGTAGTCAGCTCAAGGTTCCTGACACCTCGTTCGCCCTCAGACTTCTACATTAATGATTCCAATAAAGGCAGTAGTCAGCTTAAGGTTTCTGACATCTCGTTCGCCCTCAGACTTCTACATTAATGATTCCAATAAAGGCAGTAGTAAGCTCAAGGTTCCTTTCACCTCGTTCGCCCTCAGACTTCTACATTAATGATTCCAATAAAGGCAGTAGTCAGCTCAAGGTTTCTGACATCTCGTTCGCCCTCAGACTTCTACATTAATGATTCCAATAAAGGCAGTAGTCAGCTCAAGGTTCCTTTCACCTCGTTCGCCCTCAGACTTCTACATTAATGATTCCAATAAAGGCAGTAGTCAGCTCAAGGTTCCTTTCACCTCGTTCGCCCTCAGACTTCTACATTAATGATTCCAATAAAGGCAGTAGTCAGCTCAAGGTTCCTTTCACCTCGTTCACCCTCAGACTTCTACATTAATGATTCTAATAAAGGCAGTAGTCAGCTCAAGGTTCCTGACACCTCGTTCACCCTCAGACTTCTATATCAATTATTTTAATAAAGGCAGTAGTCAGCTCAAGGTTCCTGACATCTCCAAACAGCTTTTCGTGGAGTGAAGTAGGTTGTTGCTATATGCTACTTCGTTCATTTACTGTTAATTGGGCAGGACTGCAGCTGATGTTCTGTTATCATGGGACTAGTGCAATAGGAGAGAAATCTGTTGTACCAGTCCTGTACTTGTGATACAGATGGTACCTCAACCTATTGTAACCAGTACATAAGCGGAAAAGGATGACCTGGTCTCACTTAGATAAGCTGATGATAGGCATCATTTTTTTTTACATGGCCTTGGTGTTCTCTTTCTGGATATAAAGAAATAACATATAAACGTATTGGTCAAATGGGATTTATTGCATTTTGTTTTGGCATTTGTTTCGTGCATATCTGTTAGATATAAGCGAGGTTACACAATTTTTAAAATAGGGAGCGACTTTTACATACACTTATACAGTAGCCATGAATGATACAAGGCTGCGTATTGCCCCCTTGCCTATTTAATATTTATACAGAGAACATTTTCAGGCATATACAGGACATAAAAGGACTGAACATCGATGGAAGATCAATAAGAATCATTAGATATGCGGATGTTAGTTTTGTTAGTTGAAAGTGAACAGGAATTGCAAGATCTAGTGAAGCAAGTAAACAGCAGAAGTCATGAATATAGATCGGACATTAACATTGCGCAAAGCAGACGATAAGGGATGACCCTCATGTTTGGTAAGGAGAGCAAGGTATGATTATGATCGTTAATGATGGTATGCATTTTCACACAAATCCAGCAAAATATATTGTGGAAGATGTGGGGAATCTTGAGTGGGAAATACCTTGTATTTTCAGTACTGTTTTTCGTTGATAGGAGGAATAAAAATTTCTCAACACCCCTGGTGTTCATGGAGGTGTGTCGTATGATTATGAGCAAAGCAGACGATAAGCCACCGTTAAAGATACGAATAAACGGGAAAATCCTGGAACAAGTCAAGAGTTTCTCATATCTTGGTCGTTATAACAGATGGCAGATGCGAAACAGAAATCAAGAAAAGAATAGAAATGGCCAAAGCTACACTCAACAACATGAGACAAATACTGACATCTAAACAGTTAACTCACAAATTTAAACTGAGAATCGTCAAGTGTTATATATATTCTTCATTATTGTATTGTGCAGACACATGGACAATGAACAAGCAATTAGAAGAAAAAATTGAGGCCCTTGAGATGTTGATATATAGAAGAATGTGTCACTAATCATGGAAAGAGAAGAAAACAAATAATGAGGTCCTAGAAAAAGTAATAATGAAAAGAGAATTAGTGAAGATGATCACAATTAGCTAACATATGTTGCCCATGTAAAAAGACAACACCTCACTAAAGACGATAATAGAAGGTAGAGTTGAAGGCAAACGTGCAAGAGGAAGACAGCGCTAGAAGTGGGAAGATAACATCAAGAGATAGACAGGAAAGAGTCTATCAGATTGCACCATCAAGACAAGAGGCAAAAGACGTTCGAGATGCATTGCAGCCAACCTTCGATGTGAATATGGCACCTGATGTTGATGATGATGTACAATAGACAAGCCACGTTAGAGGGAATGAGATGCTATTATGCGTTTATGTACGAATTATGCCGATTCGTTACTTTTTCATTAGTTCAACGTTACGCTTGAGCAGTTCATTAGCCTAGTATGGCTATAGCTCTCAGCTTGATCATTACATAGAACTAGTAGGCGCGCACAATCCTAATGTATGGCTGTGAAACATGGAGAATTACAAAAACAAAAACAAAGAAGCGACATACTTTCATAAATTGATGCTTGCTTAGAATAGAAGGATTAAAATGGTACTACACGATCACCACTTTGGAACTGAAGATCAAAGTAGACAAGTACCGGTGGAACAAGAGTTGAGAAGAAGGCGCTGGAGATGGATTGGACACATATTGAGGAAACATGTTGATAGCATTACAAGACAGTCTTTGAGCTGGAATAACCAGGGTAAGAAAAAGGGAGGCGGATCTAGGAGCATATGGAGAAGCGGACTGGAGACAGAAATGAATATGATGAGAAAGACATAGACCTTCATCTGATGGTATGCGGCAGGAGGACTTGGCATGTGTTTGTTGAAGGCCTATGCTCATTGGGGAGCTAAAGGGTATTGACTGACTGATTGCGTAGGCCGGTGCTTGTTGATATAAGCTTAATTAGGGCTCAATACTAGTATCACCCTCGGTAGGTTCCGGGGGCCTTTGAGGATATAAAACTACTGTTTCCTCAAGCATGTCTAGAGGCGACTAGTATAATGCTGAGGACGTTGCTGGCAAACTCACCATATAAACGACAGTAGCACAAAAACTACCCCTGCAAGAGCTTATGGATGCACATAAATATATATATATATATGTATATATATATATATATATCTATATATATATATATAGATATATATATCTATATATATATATATATATATATATATATATATATATATATATAAACAAATAAAACGGCATTGAATCAGTTTTACAAATTAATGGTAATTTATTTATTTATGAATGCAAAGAGTAACTAACAAACCAATCATGCCGTAAAAGACGACTACGAAAGGTTGGGCATAGGGTCGACTAACCCCATCCTGTATCAAAGTTCAGCCACAAGAAACGAAACAACAATAGGCAAGTAAACTACAGGAAATAATTCAACTCAAACATCCAAGACAATAGACGAGCCTCTAGTAAGGATGAACCAAAGGCCGAAAGGAATCAGGGTTGCTGACTCACTTTTTCTTCTTCTAGGAAAATCTCCAGTTTTGGCACTTGGAATGTTTGTACGAGGCAGTGAATGAATTACCGCATATTTTGTTCTCTCCTTGATCACACATATAAGTTCTATACGTTAACTATCATTTTCATGTAAACTGATTTACCTGGACTCAGACGAACCATTCCTTTGTCACGTAGACACTCATTTATCCAAATTCAAGGAGTCACGTGATATTTTACAAACTGCGTTTTCTAAGTTCAATGGTTCACGTTCGGGGTCGGCAACCGTTCGATCCCGATTTACCGGTAGATCCCAGTGGCTGATTTGTTAGATCTTCAGACACTGCGGGAAGTGGAAGGGAGGGGGGGGGGGATGTTTAAACTAGAGAAATTTCGAGCTAGACCTCTCTCGCCGGCATTTAAAATCGCGGTGTCCCAGGGTTCAAGGGTATTTTTTCCGCATTCCCAACGAAATCTCTCGAGATGGCTAAAATACTCACTAAACTGCATCAGATAGGAATACAGTCTTTTCTATGTAAGGATCATCATCCCCACTCCCGCTTAAAACCACGCCATGTCCGCTGCATGGAAAATGATCGTATCCCCAAAGATATTTTCTGCGGACAACTGGCAGACGGCGAAAGAACAACCGGGCGACTGTAGCTGAGGTTCAAAGATGTGTGCAAGAGAGACGTGTGCAAGAGAGACGTGTGCAAGAGAGACGTGAAGGCACTGGACATAAATCCAGCAACCTGGGAGGATGAAGCTGCCAATCACCCCGAATGGCGATTTCTCCCTACTACGCCACCTCAGATTGGGAGAAATGAACCTCTCACAACAAGCAGAAGAGAAAATAACACACCAAAAGGATCACCAGGAAAAAAAGCAGCTGAAAACTATCATGTCAAGGGCGTATTCTCGTAGTCAGTTTTGACTGAAGGGGTGACCACGTATATGTAATTGGTAGATCTTTAGAGGGCTCAGTGTTACTAAAGTAGACCCCAAAAGCTCTTGGGTTGCCGACCCCTGGTCTGAGTTAAACAGGGCGCGCCTCACCAAAACAAGGCACAATTATGTTTGAAAAAAAAAAGTTTTCATAATTTATTTATTTATGTTTCCGCGCCTTACGGTGCTGGGAACCGTCACCTCAATCGTTCTCCATGGGGGAATGCTGTGCCAAAGCCAGCGAGTTCTGTTAGTGGTGGGTTTTGTAGCTATTTGTTTTACTAGATAAAGTTGCCAGTACTATGTGTAAATTTATATTAGCCGCTTCTTACGGCACTCCCAAGGAAACAGTTGTCCCGTTCTTTATAAGCCTCTCCACAAGCCCCTGGGGACAACATGGGGGCTTCCCTGTTCATTTCTCAACGGAAATTTTTATAACTCCCCAAGAAGCAGAGACCTTCAACAAACATATGCCAAGTCTTCATGTCACGTGCCATTAGGTCAAGGTCTTTTCGTGTCGTCTTCATCTCCTTTATGTCTGTTTCCAGTTCTCTTCTCCATGTCTTCTTTGGTCTCCTTCTTCCTCTCTTCGTGTAAACTGATTTCTCTCAACTCAGTCAACGACTTTCTCTTTCACATAAATCATGTTTTCTCTCAGCTGTATCACTTCCACTTTCGCAAGCTTCCTGGATTATCCCAGATCTGTCAATCAGGTCTCCGAGTCTATGCCCTCTGACTTCTCTCACCTCTTCCTTCGTATAAACCCTGATTTCTCTTCAACATGTCAATCATTTTTCTTCTTTCCCATACAACTATCTAACTCTCTGAAAAAAATAACACTGCAAATTTACGCTCTTGTTTCCTTAAAGTTAAATCAATCATGAGCACTTTGAAACACGCCCTTGACCTCTGTCTTTCTATCACCCATTCTACGTGCTCGAACAGGGGTCCCCAACTTTTTTCTTCCCCGTACCCCCATTAACATTTAGTAAACCTTCCCGTACCCCCTAGGCTTTTAATAAACACTTCCGTACCCTCTTGGCCTTCAGTAAACCTTCCCGTACCCCCAAGGCTGTTAGTAAACCTTCCCGTACCTCGTAGGCTTTTAGTAAACCTTTCCATACCACCTAAGCTTTTAGTAAACCTTTCCATACCCCCCCCCCTGGCTTTTAGTAAACCTTTCCATACCCCCTAGGCTTTTAGTAAACCTTCCCTCACTTCCTTGGCTTTTAGTAAACCTTCCCTCACTCCCTTGGCTTTTAGTAAACCTTCCCTCACTCCCTTGACTTTTAGTAAACCTTCCCTCGCCCCCTCCCCACCCCCGTGGCTTATAGTAAACCTTGCCTCACTCCCTTGGCTGTTTGTAAACCTTCCCTCACTCCCTTGGCTGTTAGTAAACATTCCCTCACTCCCTTGGCTTTTAGTAAACCTTCCCCCCCCCCCCCCCCCCCCTCTTTGGCTGTTAGTAAACTTTCCTTCACTCCCTTGGCTGTTAGTAAACCTTCCCTCACTCCCTTGGCTGTTAGTAAACCTTCCTTCACTCCCTTAGCTGTAAGTAAATCTTCTCTCACTTCCTAAGCTTTTAGTAAATCCTCCCTTACCCCCTTGGCTTTTAGTAAACTTTCGCGCAACCTCTATTCAGTATAAGAGGGAATAATGATACCGCAGATTGTCAAGCATTTACACATAAGAAAATAAATAATTAACTAATTTTCATAAAGAAATATTTTTTTGGTACGTACCATATTTAAACTACCTTCATCTTCGTTGGTACTTGGCCACTGACTCGCAAAGCAATCAGTGACCATCCCGCTTGATGGCGTCTTGTGGGGCAGCAACAAACGGTCTCCATTTAGCGCGATTGGCATCCATCTTTTATGTTGTGTCTCAGCTTTGTTTCATGTTTTGCATCTCTGATTTTTTTATTATCATAAAGTTGTTAAATATTTATCAGAACTTAGTCGTTCCTCTTCTACTCTAGAGTTTAGACGTTTGTGATAGAGCGTTATACCACCCTATCGGCTGTCTTCCTCCTGGCCTGGTTCCATTCTAGTCCTCGGTCATTCAGAGATTGTCTAATGTTGTCCTCCCAGCGAACTCTGCGGTCGTCCTGGAGGTCTGGATCCCTGCCTTTTGTTTTCCTATATTTGTCGTGGTAGCCGATCTTCTCCCATTCTGTAGACATGGCCAAACCATTGTAATGGGAAATGTTCTACTCGGGTTTGCAGGAACTGGATTTTGAGACAGTGACGTATCGTCTGGTTGTAGACCATGTTTCTTCTTGTTACTTTAACCACCTTCCTCAGATATCTAATTTCTAAGATTTCGAGCTGGGTTTTATGGGTTGTTGCCATTGCCCACGATTCACATTCGTAAGTCAAGAGTGAAATATATATGGAGCGGCATACTGACATCGTCGCCTTCTTTGTTAATTTGTCTTTTGCTGATGAATCCACGATTTATTGCCTGAATGAGTCTCACAGCTGCTGCTCTTCGGGAAGCCAACTCTTCTGTGATGCCTTCCTTCCAACTATGACAGCTCCAATGTATTTAAAGTGTTTGACCTGCTGCAGGAAAGGACCTGTTTTCCCAGCATAACCTGATGTTTTCTTTTCCTTTCTTGGTATGGTGTTTATCAGAACACAGTCAGTTAATATTAATGAGACCCTAGTTATGTTTCTTGGCCACAAAGTTTTATCTGTAGTCTTCATTTTGTAAGAGATATCTTTACCAGGTTTTATCTTGCTTTGGATTTGACTGAGAATAGGTCTCACAGTTATCTGTCCAATGGACAATTTTTAAATACTATCAGGACTAATGTTTGAATATTTCAATAGCATGAAATAGTTGTAACAAGTGGTTTGACAAGATCACTAGTGTGGAACTGATGACAAGATCACTAATGTGGAACTGATGACAAGATTACTAATGTGGAACTGATGACAAGATCACTAATTTGGAACTGATGACAAGATCACTAATGTGGAACTGATGACAAGAACCACACACGCACCAGTGGAAGAAAGATGCTGGAGATGGACAGTACACACTATGAGCAAACCTGTAGTTAGCATTACCAGACAGTACTTGTTCTGTTATCAACAAGGCAAGAGAGGAAGAGGAAAACCAATGAACACATAGTATCCCCGTGACAAGCTTCTCACACCTCTACATTATACAAGTACCCTAGGTTGAGAACCCATAAGTTAAAATAATATCTATCAAGTGTTCCCAGTATCCCCGTGACAGGCTTCTCACACCTCTACATTATACAAGTACCCTAGGTTGAGAACCCATAAGTTAAAATAATATCTATCAAGTGTTCCCAGTATCCCAGTGACAAGCTTCTCACACCTCTACATTATACAAGTACCCTAGGTTGAGAACCCATAAGTTAAAATAATATCTATCAAGTATTCCCAGTATCCCCGTGACAAGCTTCTCACACCTCTACATTATACAAGTACCCTAGGTGGAGAACCCTTAAGTTAAAATGATGTTACCACAGACCATGTATAGAGTCTGGTATGCTCGTGTGCTATTGACATATCTCGCTTGACACTGGACCATTCCTTCTGGTGCTGGTGGAAAGGATGATGCCAGCAACTCCTGGATTTGATCCCTTGCTGTGGTCGTGGCGAAAGTGCGGGCAGACATTTAAGAGTGGTTCCTTCTGGGAATGAAAACAAAGAGAAAGTTCAGGCAAAATAGGTCAAGTCTGTAAACACACCGGAAGCCAGTTCCGGAAATGGCGGTCTCTTACCTAAAGTATTATGGCGACATGATCGATTCTGTACTTAAATTCTAATGTTTCGGAGATCAATCTTTATTCTTCTTTTTGTTTTTTTGGTTCTCTTTTTCTGTTCGTCTTCACTCTTTTGTCTTCATCTGTGTTATTGGCGATAGCGTAAATTTTGCATTTTGTTTTCTTGGTTAAGTTATTCTGATGGAACGTGACTTTTCGAGCGCTTAATCTTGCAATAGTCTAAGCTCAAGTTTACATTCCTGAGTCAAGTACGTCAGACATTGGCTGATGTCACCCCGACTTGTAAAATTTTAGTAATATTTTAAATGCATCTAAAGCTTACATTCATCAACATGAGACAGATTACTAACATCTAAACAACAGATTAATATATATATATATACTGCTCAAAAAAATTTAAAAGGCCATTTTCAATTTTTAGGTCATTTCAACCAAGCTGTTTTTTTTTTTAAACCTGAACACTCAGTCAAAAACGTTTTCCTGCATTTTGTTGCATGCTTAAACAATGTTTGTTAATCTGACAATAAATCAAATCTGTGTTACGAGTGTGTACCTCCAAGGTCAATCAAATGTACGTGGTGGAAAGGGAAATAATGCATTTTTGAAAATGCTTCCTTTGGCAAAGCCTGTTGATAACATTGCTGAAATTTGCTTTTCACGTGCAAGTCGTGACTATATTGAACACATGTCACCCACTTTTCGGAAGGAACGAGCAATGGGTATGTTTGTAACATTTACCATTTTAGCCATATATATATATATATATATATATATATATATATATATATATATATATATATATATATATATATATATATATATATATATATATATATATATATATATATATATATATTCATCATTACTGATATATAGAAGAATGGGGCACGTCTCATGGAAAGAGAAGAAAAATAAAGAGGTCCCAGAAAGCCCAGGAATGAAAAGAGAATTAAAGAAGGAGATCAAAATTAGGCAGCTAAAATATTTTGGTCATATAAAAAGACATAACACCGGACACTGAAGACCATACACGGCTGTTTGTGCCCTATACCAGAGCGCTCTTTTAGTTTCGGTGACCGGAATTCTGATACCGGGTATAACATTTTGTGTGCACCGTAAAAGACTATTTAAGTTTTTGGCGGGGAAAATCAGCTGTTGTGTGTGTAAAATCAGTAAAATATAAATCATTACACACTCGTTCTGGATAAACACAGCGCTAAAATTCTTTTGTGTACTATAACTTTGTTCTGTGTTCTATTTTTGATTGCATTTTTATTTGTTTGAAATTAGTTTTGACGGAGTTACAGACTTTTGAAAACAGCGTCATCATTTAAGGAAATTCATAAAATAAGTAATCTTTTTATTAATTTAATATCTAAAAATCGGCCCATTCGTTTGAGTTTATAATTATAAAGACTTCTCGAAGGGAAGCTAAAGATTATTTCCACATACTTTTTTTTTTGGTTTCATATCTTGAGAATGTGTGGTAGTCAGTTTTGTGAGTGTGGCATTACAAGAACAAGCATATTGTCACCAGATTTTATAGCATTTAAATCCCTTTAAACGCATTCCTGATACCCACAAATCTTAAATAAGGTAGTAAAAAAATAACTTTTTGTAAAGCACCATCTGTTTTTGCATTTTCATTCATTTATAATGATATTTAGCTACGTATATAAGCGTCAGAAAACATGTAAAGCTATAGATAGATTACTTCCACATAATTTGATCTATCTTTCAAGTCTTGTTAATCTTCTATTTATAATATGAATTTTTTTTTTAAATTGTGTGTGAGATAAGGACTGTTCCATTGGTGTTCTTTGGTAGACAATCCTGTGCACACGACGGCTGCCAGCGAATTCTAAGTAACTGTTTGTATATCTTCTTTCATTCAAAGTTACAATGCAGGTAGTAAATTTAGAGAAACCAAATTCTAAATCTAATACCATCCTTTTATCAATGGCTAGAGTCAGAGATACATATGATAATTTAGAAATATTTATGAATGGCATGAAAGCTCAGATAGAGTCACTAAAATATTTAGAGTGGGATGGTAAACAAGTTGTTGTTTTCTTATTCGGGGATTATTTCCTTGTTTTGCTGGAGACACCACAGACATGGGTATATTCCTTGAGCTCCAGACAAACCAAACATTTTCATCAAAGACATCCAGAGAGCATACAACTTGCAAACCAAGAAGTTTGGCCATGTTGATAAGAGATTACAATAGATATATGAAATATGGGAAAGGGAATAAAAGGCAAGTGGCACATTACCATAATTGTTTACACAAACCAATGTTAGAGATTGAAATTGAAAATTTAGCTCCTCCTTACCTTCATATTTTATTAGGCATTGTTTTGAAACACCACAGACTTCTAGAACAGGTAGCTGATACAATAGACGCAAAGATATTTGAGAATTCGCAAGAGATACATGCAAACATTAGTACTTTTAAGAACTTGAAGAGATTTAGTAGGAACTGGAAATAGGCAGAAGAATTAGGAGCTAAAATTGAATTTTTCAGGTAGGTATTGAACTTTGTGAGGATAAGGAGGAGACAGATAATTTTAAAGTTAGACTTGAAAATGCACAAGATGCGCTGGCCAAACTTCAGTTTCAAGATCTGTGTACTAGGTCTGGTCCAGTTTGCTCACACATGGACAAGGTACTAGCCAAACACAAAATCATACAACAGGCTTATAATAGCAGAGCATTTATAGGGAATCACTGCCACAGATATCTCACAAAAAAGTTTATAAAGATCTTACAAGAGCAATCATTACACAAACACTGAAAATTACAGACAAACAAGATATAACTAACATAGCTTTTATTGCCCAAGAACAATTCAACTCACCGAAAGAAGCATTTGAGAAAGTACACAACAAAATATCACACAGTAAACCAATTAGTAAAGAATCAATAACAGCATCGATAGAGACTTATATGTCTTTGTTCAGAAAGCTATTCCCTAGTAAGACAATTCATAAACAGCACATATTAGAAAAACATTGCGCAGACTGGATCAGAACTCATGATGTATGATTGAGATAATTGTTAGCTCTCATGTTCTGGGAACAATTGGGTGTGTTATTTTAAGGTTATAAATGTGGACATGCAATTTAAACTTTCAATAATTAATGTTTGACGCATGAAACCAAAACAAAACTTTGATATCCATTTTCTGCAGGTTTTCTACTTTTGATTTCTGTAATTTGTTATGCATGTTGATTGTGACCGTTTTAGTGTAAATTGAATTAGAAACAAACCATAACAAAATGTAAAAAAAACCGTAAATTTTACACTATTTCAGACTATTATATCTTCTGTTCTAATTGTGATAAAATGTTTGTTCTTGTTCTAAAATTTACTCTAAAATTTCTAGTCTAGCTTTACGCAAAATTAAAGCTGGTATTTATAATAATAAAGTAGCATAAAAGCAATTCAAACATGTTTTGGGGACAATTGGGTGTGTTATTTTAAGGTAATAAATGTGGACTTGCAATTTAAACTTTCAATAATTAATGTTCGACGCATGAAACCAAAACAAAACTTTGATATCCATTTTCTGCAGGTTTTCTACTTTTGATTTCTGTAATTTGTTATGCATGTTGATTGTGACCGATTTAGTGAAGATTGCATTATAAACAAACCATAACAAAATATAAAAAAACGTAAATTTTACACTATTTCAGACTATTATATCTTCTGTTCTAATTGTGATAAAATGTTTGTTCTTGTTCTTAAATTTACTCTAACATTTCTAGTCTAGCTTTACGCAAAATTAAAGCCGGTATTTATAATAAAAAAGTAGCCTAAAAGCATTAATTAAGCCCTATCAAAAGTAAACATCGCCACATGTTTTTCCCATTAGGAAGCTGACCACGTGACCTCTGTCAAGTGGGCTATAAATAGCGCGGTCGGGGAAAAAGGGGAAATAACTAAAAGATCGCTCGCAAACAGCCGTGCATAATGAATGGCAGAGTTGAAGGCAGACGTGCAAGAGGAAGACAGCGCTATAAGTGGGAAGATAACATCAAGAGATGGACAGGAGAGAGTCTATCAGAGTGCACCATCGAGACAAGAGACACAAGACGTCGGAGATATATTACAGCCAACCTTCGATGTGAAGATGACACCTGATGAAGATGGTGAAATTCATCTGCCTTTAGGTCTTCCCCATACTCTAAAACCAGATCGTTTACTGCCGTCGGTGTGTCGTTGGGGTCATTGATCGCTCTGTACTCTTATGAGATGGTCAAACCACTTTATTTTCTTCCTCTCTCTCCTCTCTCTCTCTTCTCTTTCTTCTCTCTCTCTTCTCTCTCTTCTCTATCTCTTCTATCTCTCCTCTCTCTTCTCTCTCTCTTCTCTCTCCTCTCTCTCTCGTTATATATATATATATATATATATATATATATATATATATATATATATATATATATATATATATATATATATTGTCGTGGAATATTCTAATCCACATATATAAATTAAGGGGTAAATGTAAAGCGTAACAAATAAATTCTAATAAAGAAAAGAGCAATGGTAAAATAACAGTGCTGTCACAAGGAATGTACTCGAAATCCCCTTTGTTTTATGCTTCGTCTGCAAATTGTAACGCTTTCACGTTGATAGTAAAAGCCTACTATATTATTACCCGCTTTCTTCAATGAAACGTGTGCTGTATTTCTTGGAAAAACATTGAGAGGCAGACTGCGTAATGACCTAAATTAATCCTAACATTAATTATACTGCGTTACCAAAACGAACGAACAGATGGACTCAAATAGAAAGAGAGAGGGAGGGCTGAAAATCAGGAACGCATGCAACACGCGTCGCGCGATACACAATTACTACTATCACGCGTGTAAGGCCACATGCACTAATTTTTTTTTCAGACGGACAGTGATAAATTCACTACCCTTCCCAGAGTTAGGTTTTAAAACCTGAAAAACGCTTATTGGGAAAACCTGACATTCTACTGTTTTATGTCCGAAATCCTGACATTAGTCTGACAGTACAGCAGGACAGGTGGCGGTTCTAACATAAAAAATAAAAAAAAACAACTACACGACTATCCTAGAAAATACATATTTTGAACGCAGCCACTTAGCTCTTTTAAATTTGTATATTTGGGTTCCTTAGGGTTTGCTGACAAAGAATATGTAAAACGTTACGCAAATAGTCTAGGAATTAACAAGTTATAACCAAAATAAAATATTGGGGATGCCTGACAGCATGAAATCATTTCTGCTCATAAAATTTTTTTTATAACGTGTTTGAAAAAACCTTACGTACAGAAATAGCCTACCATGTAAACTCCAAATTGATTGGAGCGCAACAAATATAAGACTAAACACGATTGGTCGGACTATAAATACTATATTTGGTTGTTAGGGGAGACGTAGGAAGTTAAAATTTTTTCAAACCCTTCTCGAAACGTGGCTCCATTGGCTAGACTCGCTGATATACTCACTTAGGAGCGTTAGTTCGAAACCACTAGTTCAAATAAGCTTGATAAAGCAACAGTGCGTTGAAGCCAGCTCACATTTTTGCTAAAATAAAAGCCTGGAACATAAGCAGATGGTAATTTGTGCCAGTATTTGTGCCAGAATTCATTGCTAATCAACGTATCTGTGTTTGTTTCCATGAATTGTGGGACCGTGGTCTTGATGGTATTGAGCAGCACCTGGTCAGAGCTTTGCTGAATCCAGAGTCGGACAGCATACTCCTTGGTCCATTTAGCTATCAGTGAGGTGTCTCCAGAGCACAGGGGAGAAATCGAGCAGAGGAGTCCTTTCCTGCCGCCATCACGCAAGATAAGCTGATGTGGCCAGCTGAGCTCAAAATTATGTACCCCATCTTAAAATAACATTGTAACATAAACTTAAGAGGGGAAGTAAATTGTTTTAATAACAGGAACTGAGAACATCTCCAATACTAGCTCCCATAAAGACAAACTATTGAAGTCATGATGACAAATACCAACAGAGCTTGAACAAAACAAAACCAGTATTACCTCATATTACTACTACACAACTGACACACATAGGATACTTTTAATAATATATGTCATTACAATATTTATATTGAGAAATTCTGTACATATACTTGTAATTAAAATTGATTGTGATTCCTGGTTCCCTTTGTATTTGAATCAGGACACATATTCATTCATAACAGCAATGAATACATATTGTTATTTGAAAAGTTATCAGTGACTCCTTTAAGATATCCTTTAGAGTGTTATATGTATGTGAGTGTCACAGTGTTGTCAAGTGTGGTGGAATAAATTAAATTGTTTATCTGTCTGTTGTTGTTATGACTTACACTTCATCATACACATACCCTAGACATACAACGTAGTCATCACAATATTCCAGAATAATTCTGACTGAGATATATATATATATGTGGCAGCAAGTAAGGTTATCTATAATACACTACTCTTATTAGATATAGATACCTTCACAGCTGATCTCAGTCAGTACACTAAGTCCCCTATACATATTTATAACATCCCACTTCACCACATATATTGGGGGCTCGTCCGGGATTTTGAATCTTTCACTATTAAAAATATTGGGGGTAATTCACTTCAGGGAATAATAAGAATTAAAAGGTATCCTTGGGTGGAATTAAATAAGGTTGAGCTCACGGTGCCTGTGTTGTCCATTAGATATATATTTAGAAATTGAATTGTTGGTTAGACATTGTATAAATTTACCTGATAGACAATGGCGGACCTGGCCAAGTTTCGATCTGCTGCTGTTCAGACTGCAAAAGAGTTAGGATTAGATGGGCAAGTTATGGTTGCCTATGTCACCACGGAATGTGACAAATTTATTGAACGCGAAGAAAGAAGGTTTGAAGCCGAAAGAAAGTTAGAGGCTGAAAGAGAAATAAAGAAGTTACAATTTGAGGCTGAGGCTGAGACTAAGAGGTTGCAGATTGAGGCTGAGGCTAAGAAATTGGAAGCAGAAAGAGAAGACAAAAGATTGGCTGCAGAAGAAAGAAAATTAGCTGCAGAAGAAAGAAGATTGACAACAGAGAGGGAAGCAGAAAAGGAGGAGAAGAGATTACAAAGGGAACATGAGTTACGACTAAGGGAGTTTGAGTTTCAAGGCCATGCTCCTGAAAATGGTGCCAGTCCCTTTGCCTCTGATGCCACTGCTAGCCAAGGAGCCTCAACCTCAGCTATGAATTTTCATTTAGATCATTTTGTTGAGAAAGACGATGATATAGATATTAGCTACCACGTATGGGTTAGAGAGAGAAAGGTGGAGCTTAAAGTTATCTCAAGGACTTCGTGGGGCAGCTTATGAAGTTTTTGCAAAAATGAGCAGAGGTGATCAGGAAAATTATGACATGCTAAAGCAGGCTCTTTTGTTAAGGTATGAAAAGAATGCAGAATTCTATAGGAAAAAATTTAGGAATGCTAAACTACTGTCAGGTGAAACCTATCACCAGTTCTCTGCACGAATAGAGACATACTTGGAGAAATGGACTTCTCTGGGGAAAACCCAAGATCTTAAGGAAATGGTCCTTATAGAGCAATTAAGAGAGTCCATGGCTCCAGACCTGAGAAAGTTTCTCATGGAACAAGGTGCAGAGAGGCTGGGTGAGTTGCTAAATGTTGCTGAAAGGTATCAAGCAGCTCAAGCAGAGGTAACAGGTAATAAAAAGAAACAAGTGGATAACTTTAGAGCACCACAGAACTTTAATAAATTTGATCCTAAGGATCAAAACAAAGGTAAGCACCAATTTGATAGGCCACGGTATGAAAATAAAAATAAATTCCCACAATTCGATGAAAGGAAATATGATGAAAGAAAATCTTTCAACCAAGGAAAAAGGTGGTGTAAAAATTGTCAGATGGACAATCATGACACTGACCGTTGCAGAAGGAAACCTGTGTATATGGCAACCCTTCAGGTCAGGTCGACCTCAAGACAGGAGGAGGATATTATGTTGGATACCACTCCAGAAGAGATGAGGAAGGCACAGGCTGGGGATAAAACACTCAAGCCTTGTTTCAGAAAATTGTCAACTTGTCATACAACTCCAGGCAAGGGAGATTTTTACATGAAAAAACAAGTTGATGTATAGGAAGACTGGAGCTAGATCCAAAGGTCAGGGACAGCTGGTTCTTCCAAAAAGATATAGGGCAGACTTAATAAGGAGCCTACATGTGAAACCAGATGGGGACCATGAGAAGATAGGTACCATCATTCAAAAGGTGGCTCTCAATTATTATTGGCCCAAAGCAAGATGGGACATTGAGAATTTTGTAGAAAGGTGTAGCATAGCACATGAGGGAACACCCACAAGTGGGAACATTGATCAGGACCTGGACACGCCACGGGGCACAATTAGGCCTGATAATAAAAAGAAAAATAGATTTGATAAAGTGGACCAAATGGAATGGGAAGCCCCTTTTCACGGACAAGCTTCACTTAACTGTTTTACAATGGCCACTATGCGGAGAGTGCAAAAAGATGTCTTACCCCAGGATAAGCCGAAAATCCCTCAATCGGACTTAAACAAACTGGAGGAAGAGGATGTAGAGAGGAAATCTCTCATCAAGAATTTTAAGTGGGGAGACAGCCCCAAGAAAAGAATTGGTAGCGGTCGTTTTGTGCATGATAATTCTGGGAATAAAAATCATCACTATAAAGCTTCGAGTGGAAGAGACCATACCGGTGCATGGACAACTAGGTCCACACAATTAAAGGTCCATATGTAGCTTTGTTAAGAACGTGGACTGATGAAAAGGCAGAGGAAAACATTACATCTTCATACCAATATGTGAATGAGCTGACCACTCGTTTAAAAACTGGCTGGAAACTTGCCAATGAAAATTTGAAACAAGCCAGGAAGAAACTTGCTGCCTATTATAACAGGAAGGCGAAAGACAGAAATTTGGCTGTGGGAGAGAAAGTACTGCTTCTTTTGCCCGGGAGTCAGAATAAGTTACAAATTGGATGGCAGGGTCCATATACAGTTTTAGAGAAGGTATCTAGAACAAATTATAAGATAGATAAGAAGGGGAAAGAAAAAATCTATCATGTGAATCTCCTGAAGAAATATTTGGAAAGAGAACATCAGGAAGAGACACACTTGTTGACCTTGTCCATCGCCATGGAGATGAAAAAGGAACCACTTTCATCATTTGAGTATCCATTACACCCCTGTGAGACAGCAGCACAGGTAAAAATCAGTACACATTTAACGAAAACTCAGAAAGAGAGAGTGCAACAGGTTCTAAATAATCATGCAGAGGTGTTAACAGACCGACCAGGGCATACAAACCCATTGGAATATGATATGAAACTGATAGACCCCACACCTGTCTGTATGAAACCATATTCGATTCCGTTTGCTAAGGAGAAAGCTTTGAAGGAAGAGATAGACTATCTATTGAAGGAGGGAATTATTTCACACAGTGAATCCTCATATAGTTCCGGTGTTGTACTCTTAAGGAAGCCCTCTGGAGAACATAGACTCTGTATAGATTACAGGAGACTGAATGCTATTACAGAAGGACAGGTGGATCCATTGCCGGATACAAATCAGCTGTTTGCCAGACTAAATAAAGCTAAATATTTCTCAAAAGTGGATCTGAGTAAAGGATACTATCAGATTCCAGTAAAGCCTGAGGTTAGACCCTACCTAGCTTTTAGTACCTCAGAAGGACACTATGAGTTTAATAGATTGCCATTTGGATTGAAGAATGCGCCTAGTGTCTTCTCTAGAATGATGAGAAAATTATTGGACCCTCTGAATAATCCATGTATAACAAATTTCATGGATGATATCCTGATAGCCACAGAAACATTTGAGGAACACATTGACTCTCTGAACATGCTGTTTAATCGACTTAGGGAGGCAAATTTAACAGCCCGACCAACCAAATGTTGCGTTGGATGTAAAGAATTGGAATTTTTGGGACACACAGTTTATCAGGGAAACATGACCCCTGACCCAAAGAATTTAGAGAAACTACAGAAAGCCCCGAGACCACAAACCAAGAAGGACGTGAGATCCTTTGTCTCATTATGTGGTTTCTACCAGAAGTATATCAAAAACTTTAATTCCATATGTGCACCGTTAACTGATTTGACACGTAAAGGACATCCAGATCGCATTACATGGACACCACAATGTGAAATGACTTACCAAGAATTGAAGGAAAAGCTCACAAGTAAACCCATTTTGAAATTACCTGACTTAAGTCAAGAATTCATAGTAAGGACGGATGCAAGTAATATTGGGTTAGGTGCAACTCTACTACAGAAATCAGATGCATTGGATGGGGAATTAAGCCCAGTGGCATATGCTAGCAGAAAATTGAATAAAGCCGAAATCAATTACTCAACTAGCGAAAAAGAATGTCTTGCAGTAATATGGGCAATAAAGAAATTCAATATTTATCTGTATGGGAAGGCCTTTAAGTTGCAAACAGACCACAAACCTTTATCGTTTCTAGCACAGGCTAGGCATGAGAACTCCAGGTTACTCCGATGGTCTTTACTTTTGGCTCCATATAATTTTAGCATTGAGTATATATCTGGAAAAACAAATTTGGGAGCGGATTTTTTAAGCCGCCATCCGTGTGATGAGAATCACCGTAAACCCCAGAAATAATAATAAATTTCTCTATGTGTATATAGAATAAAGGACTGACATATAATGTCTGTTTTAAGAGGGGAGATGTCGTGGAATATTCTAATCCACATATATAAATTAAGGGGTAAATGTAAAGCGTAACAAATAAATTCTAATAAAGAAAAGAGCAATGGTAAAATAACAGTGCTGTCACAAGGAATGTACTCGAAATCCCCTTTGTTTTATGCTTCGTCTGCAAATTGTAACGCTTTCACGTTGATAGTAAAAGCCTACTATATTATTACCCGCTTTCTTCAAAGAAACGTGTGCTGTATTTCTTGGAAAAACATTGAGAGGCAGACTGCGTAATGACCTAAATTAATCCTAACATTAATTATACTGCGTTACCAAAACGAACGAACAGATGGACTCAAATAGAAAGAGAGAGGGAGGGCTGAAAATCAGGAACGCATGCAACACGCATCGCGCGATACACAATTACTACTATCACGCGTGTAAGGCCACATGCACTAATTTTTTTTTCAGACGGACTGTGATAAATTCACTACCCTTCCCAGAGTTAGGTTTTAAAACCTGAAAAACGCTTATTGGGAAAACCTGACATTCTACTGTTTTATGTCCGAAATCCTGACATTAGTCTGACAGTACAGCAGGACAGGTGGCGGCTCTAACATAAAAAATAAAAAAAAACAACTACACGACTATCCTAGAAAATACATATTTTGAACGCAGCCACTTAGCTCTTTTAAATTTGTATATTTGGGTTCCTTAGGGTTTGCTGACAAAGAATATGTAAAACGTTACGCAAATAGTCTAGGAATTAACAAGTTATAACCAAAATAAAATATTGGGGATGCCTGACAGCATGAAATCATTTCTGCTCATAAAATTTTTTTTATAACGTGTTTGAAAAAACCTTACGTACAGAAATAGCCTACCATGTAAACTCCAAATTGATTGGAGCGCAACAAATATAAGACTAAACACGATTGGTCGGACTATAAATACTATATTTGGTTGTTAGGGGAGACGTAGGAAGTTAAAATTTTTTCAAACCCTTGTCGAAACGTGGCTCCATTGGCTAGACTCGCTGATATACTCACTTAGGAGCGTTAGTTCGAGACCACTAGTTCAAATAAGCTTGATAAAGCAACAGTGCGTTGAAGCCAGCTCACATTTTTGCTAAAATAAAAGCCTGGAACATAAGCAGATGGGAATTTGTGCCAGTATTTGTGCCAGAATTCATTGCTAATCAACGTATCTGTGTTTGTTTCCATGAATTGTGGGACCGTGGTCTTGATGGTATTGAGCAGCACCTGGTCAGAGCTTTGCTGAATCCAGAGTCGGACAGCATACTCCTTGGTCCATTTAGCTATCAGTGAGGTGTCTCCAGAGCACAGGGGAGAAATCGAGCAGAGGAGTCCTTTCCTGCCGCCATCACGCAAGATAAGCTGATGTGGCCAGCTGAGCTCAAAATTATGTACCCCATCTTAAAATAACATTGTAACATAAACTTAAGAGGGGAAGTAAATTGTTTTAATAACAGGAACTGAGAACATCTCCAATACTAGCTCCCATAAAGACAAACTATTGAAGTCATGATGACAAATACCAACAGAGCTTGAACAAAACAAAACCAGTATTACCTCATATTACTACTACACAACTGACACACATAGGATACTTTTAATAATATATGTCATTACAATATTTATATTGAGAAATTCTGTACATATACTTGTAATTAAAATTGATTGTGATTCCTGGTTCCCTTTGTATTTGAATCAGGACACATATTCATTCATAACAGCAATGAATACATATTGTTATTTGAAAAGTTATCAGTGACTCCTTTAAGATATCCTTTAGAGTGTTATATGTATGTGAGTGTCACAGTGTTGTCAAGTGTGGTGGAATAAATTAAATTGTTTATCTGTCTGTTGTTGTTATGACTTACACTTCATCATACACATACCCTAGACATACAACGTAGTCATCACAATATTCCAGAATAATTCTGACTGAGATATATATATATGTGGCAGCAAGTAAGGTTATCTATAATACACTACTCTTATTAGATATAGATACCTTCACAGCTGATCTCAGTCAGTACACTAAGTCCCCTATACATATTTATAACATCCCACTTCACCACATATATATATATGATTGGGTATAAAATGGACAAATGGAAAATTCCTGGGGGACCTGGATTTCGCAGATGATGTAGCATTCTTAAGTTCAACACCAAGACAATCCCAAGAAGCAATAAATAATTTGTGTCATCTCTCGGTTAAAATTGGTCTCCAAATAAATGCCTCTAAAACTAAAGCTATGAACTTTTCTAACGAGACCTTTGATATCATCTTGAACGGGGAAAAAACTACAGAAAGTTGAAAGTTTCAATTATTTAGGCAGTAAAATGACTCAGGATGGTGACACAACAAGAGAAATCCATACTAGAATTGCTTTGGCAGCTAGCGCCTTCAATAGATTATCTAACATTTGGAAATTACGATCATTGAATATACATACCAAGCTTCGTCTGTTTAATTCAAATGTTATCTCAGTGTTAACATACGGCTGTGAGAGTTGGAAAATACAAAATCATTGGAGAACAAGCTGAATACATTCGAGAACAAATGTCTTAGAAAACTCATGAACATCAGTTGGAAAGAATTCAAGACTAATCGACAAATAAGAGAAGACTCTAGGCAGAAATATGTCTCCGACTGTATAAGGAAAAGACGATGGTCATATATCGGTCATGTCCTACGAATGCAAAACAACAGAATACCACTACAGGCGCTCACTTGGGTTCCTGAGGGTAAGCGGAAAAAAGGAAGACCAAAAGAAACACTCAGAAGAACAATAATAAGAGAAGGAAGAACGTTGGGCCTAAATAATGTGCAAGAGATAAGAGGAGTGGCGTCACAACGAACAACCTGGAGAGCACTGGTTTCTGCCTTATGCGCCGTGTTTGGCGCTTAAAGAATTTATTATTATTATTATTATTATATATATATATATATATATATATATATATATATATATATATATATATATATAACACGATGTAGTTCCTACAATTTCTCTGATGTCAGCATTTCTCACTCTTTCTCTCATGGTAACATTCACGACTTTTCTTAAGGATCTCATCTTACGAGATGTGATTACACTATCCTATGTTCTGGTTAGGGACCATGATTGACACTAGAAGCAAAGAAACGGTAAGAACAGATTATTTATCAATTGTAGTTTCTATACTGACATTATGTTATTTGAGTAATGATGGCGCTATATAAAGCCTGCGTCACCAACACACTTCTATATGGCAGCGAGGCATGGACAACTTATGCAAAGCAAGAAAGAAGGCTCAATTCTACCATCTACGGTGTCTGTCACGAGAGGGTTGATGTTATTGAAAGTATAAGATATCCTGGACAACAAGTTGTATCAGATGATACCAGGATAGTGCCAGATAAGAGACTGGTCTTGTAAGAAATACCCCCTTTTCTGAAAAGATTAAGGGTATATCGACATCAAAGGTAGGATCAAGCTGTATAAGTTTCTAGGTATGATGATATTATATGTTCCTAGATCCTTATGGGCCCCCTCTCAAGATCCTCCTATGATTATATTATTATTATTATTACTTTTGACTCTGCTAGGGGTATTAACTAAATTATCTACCAACAAGAACTTGAACTCAACTTAAATAATTAAGTAAGTCTGCTGGTAAATATTTACAATTTATTTATACAGTTTCTCTTTTCTGTTTGAAAAACTTGAAATGAAATCAAATTCAATTACAACATTAAATCAATAAACTTTATTAGAATCTTGATTTTTAATATAGTGGTGTCATCAGGATACTCTGAGCAGTAGCCTTGTTTGGCCACTTATCTCTTGTAGAGAAGTCTGTCACACTCCTGACTTGGAAGGAAAAGTCACATGAAGTTCCTCCAGGCAGTGGATACTGGGTAACTGGCCCTATAGACAACAAGGGCGCTCGTACCACAGGGTCCAGCAGTAGTGGCTGACTCTTTAAAATGTGTGTGGTTTTACAGGATAGAACCTGAAACAAAATAAATGTAACCCCTATATGGTCCATCACTATCCCACTGTTACAAAAGTTGGTGATGATAGACAGTTTCAGACAGTGTGCTAGCAGATGCACAGGACAATTTATACCAGTAATAACTACATCCAGTTCACTGTGACTACAATTTTCTTCTAAATCCTTAGTTAGAGCCATTTGTCCATGATCCGCCTCCATACAGTGATTAGGTCTAGTATAAAACACTAAGTAATAACTTAAACAATCCAGTAAAACAATCGCTTTCATCATTCCTTACGTTCGTGGTGTGTGTTTCATTCCATCAAGAAATAATTCTTTGAATGCTTTTCTAAACCTACAGACACACTTTTGCCATCATTCTCAATTATTTTGAACATTTCACAAGGCTGGCTTTTGCCTCCAGAATTGTACACAGGCCTGTATGTCCGTCAGCAACACACCGTAGTTTTCTAACACATTCTACACACTTCCTAACGCACAAATTGATCAATTATTTAAACTATATATATATATATATATATATATATATATATATATATATATATATATATATATATATATATATATATATATATATATATATATATATATATATATATATATATATATATATATATATATATATATATATATATATATATATATATATATATATATATATATATATATATATATATATATATATATATATATATATATATATATATATATATATATATATATATATATATATATATATATATATATATATATATATATATATACATTCTTTCTTACCCTCAGGCACATACAGTCGAGCTGTTAATGGTTATAATGGTCTGCTCTCAGATGCAGAAGGCAAGGCCCTATTCACTAACACTTTTTGCGCTCTCTGTAATTTTTAAAATATGACTGGCCTATTTTGTTCAGAACACGCGTTATTTAAAGTGCGAGGTCGGGCGTCCGAGGGGGTTTCCCTGCTCGCTAGTGTTTGCATCCAAAAATGTTTGTAAAATCTGCCTAGGTGTGTAAATCAGGAAAACTAAGAATTTATTTATCTACGTTATTCCTGGAGCGATTTTCTTCATCTAAAGCTTAAAACACTTCCTGTATTATTCTACATCTTCCTAGCTAATAGTCTTTTACTGTCCTAAGTGCATTTTATTCTATGCATATTCTAAACAGCAAAATTATGGACTAACTTGAGGCCTCGATGCATTTAACCAAAGATTTCTCCCGTAATATGTTACTGGTCGTAAAAGTCTCTGCACAGACGTGCAGAGCAACATTCCCGTTGTAGAATTAGTGACCTCTTCCAGGTGGTACTTCATTTCTATGTCTGCAATTAAATGGCATCCTCCACTCGTCTGCACATAATAGACTGGCCATTTTGACTGTCCAAAGCTGTAGTAAACACGGCATAACGGTACCTTCTGATTGGTCCGTGTATCAAGCAGTTATCATAAAGTATGGCGCGCGGTTTCGTCAGAGTTACACAGAAGGACGTGTTGTGAAAACAGAACACTTCACGACTGTGTCTACGCCACATCCTCGGTATTTCTTGGAAGGACAAAGTGACAAATGTTGAGATGTGGTCACGTGCTGGCCTTCAAAGCATGTATACCCAGCTTAGACAGCTAGACTACGCTGTCTTGGCCATGTCTGCGACATGGCAGATGATCGCGTCCCGAAAGATATCTTCTACGGGCAACTAGCAGATGGCAAAAGAACAGTTTGGCGACCTAGCTGAGGTTTAAAAATTTGTGCAACAGAGACATGAAGGGACTGGACATACATCCAGCAGCCTGGGAAGATGAAACTGTCGATCGCACCAAGTGTTGATGCTTTCATGCGCCACCTCAGATTTGGCGAAAAGAAACTCTTACGGCAAGCAGAAGAGAGGAGAAAGCGTTGAAAGGAACACCAGGAAAATAAGCAGCTGAAGGCTGTAACCTCAAGGGCGCATTCCTATAGTCTGTTATGACTGAAGGGGCTATTATTATTATTACCATTATGATAGCAATTGGTGAGCCACGACACTGACTTTTCAACCTCTTATTTCAATTTCCTTCCCAAGTCCGCAATATTTCAGTGAAAATGTTTCCTAGGTACGTAAACTCGAGAAACAGTTTGAGCTAAACGTTATTGACATGTATGTTAAGTGGGTCAGGTGAGCCGCTGATCTTCATAGATTTTGTCCGTGGATTTCTGAGTATACTCTTTACAAAGGTGAATAAGAAAGAGGTGGTCCCACAGCAGATACTACCTTAGGGGAGTGAAGTGTTAGAGCCTTCGCTATACTTCTCTTCTTCTTTGGTCCTTGGTTGACAAAGCAATCAGTGACCATCACGCCTGGTGGCGTCTTGTAGGGCAGCAACAAACTCTCTCCACTCTGCTCTATCGGCAGCCATCCTTCATGTAGTGCCCCAGCTATGGTTCATGCTTAGCATCTCTGCCTCCACTGTTCTCTGCCTCCACTGTTCTCTGCCTCCACTGTTCTCTGCCTCCACTGTTCTCTGCCAGATAGCTTTTGGTTGGATCACTATACTAGGTCCAACTTTAAGAGAATGGGCGACCAGTTCCCTTCCTCGCAGCCTTTGCCTTCCCTAACTCAAGAGCAGAGTCAATTACTCCTTTACAGCTGGGTAGACTGAAACTTGACGCTGCCAGGTTTCGAGCCGGAAACCCGTAACTTTTGCCGCCAGAGTCAGTGCTCTAAGCACTCCGCCATTCACACACGCACAATTACTGAGCCAACCGGCATATTTTCTGAAGAAAAAAAAACATTAGGAGAAAGGAGAGGGTTGGGCTCAACCACCCCCCCCCCCCCCCTCCCCCCTCCCCCACTAAACACGCCACGTATTTATGATCTGTCAACCTGTATGTCGCCACTACAACTACTATCTTACAGATCGTATACATCTACATATCCCAGTGGCGTAGTTAAGCGGAAACGGGACACGGGAAATTTCCCCTAGCGGCACAGGTCTATGGGCGTCAATATGAATGTTAGAGAATTAGTAATGAAAACATAAGCATTGCTTTTTTACCGTTTTATTCCCTTTCAATTTATTATTATAATTATTATTAATTCTGCAATATTTATTGTATTTGTTTTCGCATATTATAGCGAAGTAAGGGAGGCAATGTTTTCAAAAATGAAGTGATTATGAAAGAATTATTTTTCTAAATGTATCATTTATCCTTCTTGTTACCTTGTCAAGGTTCAATACTTATTCTTTCTTCTTTCTCATTTTTACCTTCTATCGGTTTACAGTTTTGATATAAATAATATTTTAGTTTGTCTAAAATATAAAGATGTATATGTGAATAAGCAGATAGACCCTTTTCTTAACTATTTTTTTATTTTATTTGTAAATGCTGGAAGACTCTCCCACTCCTCTTAACTTGCTACTTCTTCTTTGATCCATAACCGCCAACCGTCAAAGCAGTCAGTGGCCATTACGCCTGGTGGCGTCTTCTAGGGCAGCAACAAATTGATTCCACTTTGCTCGGTCGGCTGCCATCCTTCGTACAGTGCCCCAACACTGGTTCATTCTTTGCATGTCGGCTTTCAAAGTTCTCCGCCAAGTTGTTTTTGGTCGGCCTCTCTTTCGCTTTCCCTCGGGGGTCCATAGCATAGCTGTTCTTGTGATGGTATCAGGGTCCCTTCTGAGGACGTGACCAACCCAACTTCAGCGTCTGCCAGCTATGATGGTGTGCATGTCCTCCTGGTTACTCCGAATAAGTAGTTCTTGGTTGCTGATGGTATTCGGCCAAAAAATTCTGAAAATTTTCCTTAGGCATATTGTGTGGTATGAGGACAGTTTTGACATTTCCTTCTCTGTTACTCTCCAGCATTCAGCACCATAGAAAAGCACAGAAAGTACACAGCTCTCATACAGTCTTAATTTGGTGTTTGTGCTGTACTGGGAAGACTTCTAAATGTTGTTGAGACAAGCAAAGGCTATTCTCGCTTTATTCATTCTGTTGTTAATGTCCTTGCTTGTTCCGCCGTCAGGTGTTACTATGCATCATAGGTACGTAAATATGTCTGTCTGTTCTAACTTCTGGTTACTTATTGTTATTGGCTCAGGATTGCCCACATTTAGTGTCATGACCTCTGTCTTCTTCAAATTGATGTTCAGACCAACCTGCTGGCCATACTTATTCAGTCTATCGGTTTTTTCTTGGATGTGTTGAAGTGAATGCACGAGTAGTGCAATGTCATCTGCATATTCCAGGTCTTCCAGTGTAGAAAACGTTGTCCATCTAATTCCTCTTGGACTGCCCTCTGTTGTCTGACGCATCACTTAATCTATGGCTGTCAAAAATAATGTTGTTGATAAGGGGCATTCCTGTCGTACTACTGTTGTCACCTCGAAAGTTAGATTACTCAATGCAACGTTGCATGTAAAGTTAGAATAGAGGCTTTTTATGATGGAAACAATGCAGCTGGGAATTCCATAAGCCCTCAGTATTTTCCATAGGCTGTCCCTGTGTATGCTGTCAAAAGCCTTTTCAAAATCAACAAAGTTAATGTATAGCTGTCTTTGACGGTATTGCCTCCCCTGCATGGCAGTAGTGGTCCAACAGTGGCCAAAACTCAAGTGTATCTATTATAGGCTTCAATGGAGTCTATCTTTACACAAGATTACTCTTGGCAGAAATGTAGATAGAAGAGTAGTAAAGCTTCTATCACATTGGAGTCTTCACAAGATATTCAGATAAGCGAAAACAATGCTGGCTGTTGCTGAGCACGTTAATTCTGTAATCTGCCGACACCTTTTATGAAGAATTTATGCAATGGTTTACTCTAGCGCGTTAAGTCCCTACCCCTGAGTTAATCAGTGGAATTATTAGTATAATATAGTTTTGTTTAGAATGTGTGTTTAGGAACTTTGACTGAGACAAACATGTAGTACATTTAAAATGATTGAATCAAAGTTAAATTTGTATAATTACAAAAAACAAAATTTAATAATCACTTTAAGTTTAACAGTTTAAAAGAAAAGAATAATAGTTAGTTACAAAATAAAGTTTTCATCACTCGGGTTATGGTTTTTGATAAGAAGTTCGTGGCAGCATATAGGTTAACTTAGCTGCCAATGATGATTCTAATTCTCCTTATAGGTGGGTTCATTTCACTCTGCTCGCGCTCGTCTCTGGTCAAAGTTCAGGCGCCGCACGTTCCCAGAACTTCAAGGAGTACCGGCCAAGCTGGTTCTGCGTCTGTCTGTCTATAAGACCCTCTTATGATGGCGTCTCGCAACAAGTCAGTCCACTTCTTCCTTCACTTGGTTCCAAAGATAGTACTTTCTGCTGGTACCAACAATAACTGGTAATAGAAAGTGAAACGAAACGCTCTTCTGAGTATGGCGTTTTCCGACACATAGTTATATGCCCCCTCTTCTATTCTACCACCACGTGTCAGAATTTACCCTCGATGAGAATTAAATTTAATACCTCGGGATAAAACTTCCTTTACATTTAAACTGAACAGCTTTAGCTTTACATTACATTTAAATAAAAAGGTTAAACGTACAGATATAATATGTTTTACATTTACATCTCCACTGTTTGAAAAGTGTTCACAATATAAACTCATTTATGTTTACTTTATATTTACACTTGTTGAAAAGTTTGAAACTGCTATTAATTTAAAATGAATATTTTCACATAGACGTTTACACTGGTTTAAAGCTTGAAAACTTCCTTTAATTTTAAAGTGAATATGTTTATAAGGACATTTACACTGCTTTGAAAATGTAAGTATTATACTTAGAATGTACATCATTTCTTTCATCATTCCCTCGCTGCTCCATAGGGAACCGGAACTACTTTATGATTTTAGTTCTCTCTAAGAAACTAGCGATAAAGCAGTCACCAGACCTTGCAGCGGTTGTTCATGAAATCATCATTCTATACGCTGAGGTTCCAGCCTCAAATGACTTTGACATCCAATAGCGAGTTTCACACATTAAAATTCACAGGGTAATGTATGTGTATATATATATATATATATATATATATATATATATATATATATATATATATATATATATATATATATATATATATATATATATATATATATATATATATATATATATATATATATATATATATATATATATATAATAGCCCCTTCAGTCATAACTGACTATGGGAATGCGCCCCTGAGGTGACAGCCCTCAGCTGCTTATTTTCCTGGTGCTCCTTTCGACGTTTTTTCCTCACCTCTGCTTCTTGTGTGAGCTTCTCTTCGCCCAATCTGAGGTGGCGCCGTAAATAGCATCGCCACCTAGTGCGATCGGCAGCTTCATCCTCCCATGTTGCTGGATCCATGTCCAGTGCCCTCATATCTCTCTTGCACACATCTTTGAACCTCAGCTGTGGTCGCCCAACTGTTCTCTTGCCATCTGCTAATTGTCCGTAGAAGATATCTTTTGGGATGCGACCATCTTCCATGCGGCGAACATGGCCAAGCCAGCGAAGTCTGCGCTGTCTAAGAAGCGTATACATACTTTGAAGGCCAGCACGTGACAACACCTCGACATTTGTCATTTTATCTTTCCACGAGATGCCGAGGATGCGGCGTAGACACCGCAAATGGAAGGTATTGAGCCTTCTTTCTTGCTTAGCATAGGTCGTCCAGGTCTCGCTGCCATATTGAAGTGTGCTGGTGACGCAGGCATTATATACCGCAGCTTTGGTCTTCATTGTGAGTTTAGAGTTTCCCCAAACACGCGATGTGAGGCGGGCAAAGGTAGCTGCAGCTTTGCCAATGCGGCTGTCGATTTCTGTATCCAGTGAGAGTTTGTCATTGATGGTAGACCCTAGGTATGTGAAGTGGTGCACCACTGCCAATTCATAGTTATCGATAGTGATAACTGGTGCAGCACCCACATCCTGACTCAGCACATTCGTTTTCTTTAGACTTATTGTGAGGCCAAAGTCCTTGCATGCTTTAGTGAAGCGATTCATCAAGCTCTGAAGCTCCTGTTGGCTTTGAGTGACGACTGCAGCATCATCAGCGAACAACAAGTCTCTTATAGTGACCCTTCTGATTTTTGTTTTTGCCTTCAGCCTTGAAAGATTAAACAGACGGCCATCTGACCTAGTGTGAAGGCATATTCCTTCAGTTGCATCTCTGAATGCATGTTTCAAGAGTAAGGCAAAGAAGATTCCGAAGAGGGTCGGAGCCAGAACACAGCCTTGTTTAACGCCACTTCGTATATCAAAGGGCTGTGACGTGCTTCCAGCATATTGGACTGTTCCCTTCATGCCGTCATGGAATGACTTTATCATTTCCAGCATTTTAGAAGGCAGCCTATTTTCAGGAGGATTTTAAAGAGTCCATCCCTACTAACCAGGTCGAATGCTTTTGTGAGGTCTATAAAGGCGATATATAATGGTCTTTTCTGCTCTCTTGATTTTTCCTGAAGCTGGCGGAGAGAGAAGATCATGTCTGTTGTTGATCTGCCAGCTCGGAATCCACACGGTGACTCTGGATATATGCGCTCAGCTAACTTGTGTAGTCGCATTAAGATGACTTTGGCAAAAACCTTACCAACAATACTAAGAAGAGAGATGCCTCTGTAGTTATTGCAATCACTTCTGTCTCCTTTATTTTTATACAGTGTTACAATCTTGGCATCTCGCATGTCTTGAGGAATAGTTGTCTCTTCCCAGCACTGGCACAGCATCCTATGCAGGGGATGTAATAGCGTGCTCTTACAGCATTTGATTAAATCAGGAGGAATCCCATCACTGCCTGGTGCTTTGCCAGAGGCCAAGCTATCAATGGCCTTGCTGAGTTTCTCTTATGTTGGTTCGGCATCCAGCTCCTCCATAGTTGGCAGACTGTTGACACCATCAAGGGCTGCAGGCGTAACGGTATTGTCTCTAGCGTAAAGCTCAGAGTAGTGCTCGACCCACCTCTCCATCTGCTTACCCTTATCGGTTAGCTTCTCTCCGCTGATGGTTTTTAGCGGTGCCGTCTTACTTTTATGGGGGCCAAGTGCTTTCTTTATACCGTCATACATTTGTCTAATGTTGCCTGTTTGCGCTGCGATCTGGATGCTCTCACTGAGCTGGAGCCAGTAGTCATTTGCACAGCGTCGAGCAGTTTGTTGAACTTTGCTTCTCGTAGCCCTCAAGATCTGTAGGGTTCTGGCACTCGGTGAACGTTTGTATTCATTCATAGCTCTGCGCTTAGCTTCAATGACAGGTGCCATCACATCTGATGAAGCATCAAACCAGTCATTTGACTTGGCTGTTTTCTTACCAAAGGTGGCAAGTGCAGTACTTTGAATGGTGTTCCGTAGATGCTCCCAGTTCTCTGTAATAGTATCACCATGCTGAGGGCTACTGAGCACTTTCTCGAAGGTCGCAGTGAATTGAGCGATCATGAAAGGGTCTGACATCTTGCTGGTATCAATGCGTGGTTTCCCTTCATGTCTGACACGATAGAGTTTTCTTGGTTGTGCTCTGATTTTGCAGCAAACAAAGGAGTGATCTGTATCACAGTCTGCACTATGGTACGAGCGCGTGGAGAGCACAGACCTGAGGAGTGGCCTTCTGACGAGAATCAGGTCAAGTTGGTGCCAGTGCTTGGATCGTGGGTGTCTCCATGACACCTTATGCTGGGGTTTTGTCTGAAAGTAGGTGTTGGTCACGCAGAGGTCATGGTGGACGCACAACTCTAAGAGCCGTTGTCCATTTTCATTCATCTTGCCAATACCAAACCTGCCCAGACATGAAGGCCATGAAACATTATCGGCACCCACTCTAGCGTTAAAGTCACCAAGGAGAACAAGCTGTTCTTGCCTAGGTATGCTTTTGATAATTGCTGTTAGATTCTCGTAGAACTCATCTTTAGCTTCTGAGGCAGAGTACAGAGTAGGAGCATACACACTGACAAGGGTGATGGGACCTGTGCTAGTTTGCAGGCGGAGCGTTAACAGGCGTTCTGATCCATTCTCGCCTGGTTCAACCATTTTAGTTAGCGATTTTTTGACCGCAAAACCTACTCCGTGTTCTCTAGCTTTATTAAGATCTTTCCCTTGCCAATAAAATGTGTAGTCCTTCTCGCTCACCGTTCCAGAGCCCGCCAGGCGCGTTTCCTGAAGTGCAGCTATATCCACCTGAAGTCGTTTAAGCTCATCATTGATTATGGCTGTCTTCCTTACATCGTTTACATCCTGTAGGTTTTCGGATAGTCCAGTCAACATAGTCCGGACGTTCCAGCATCCCAATCTGAGAGTTTGCTTATTTCTATTTTTTCGATAATTGCTTGGTGCAAAATTTTCTGTCCACAGTTCGGGTTTGACCCTAATCCCCATGCACCCAATGGGGAAAGCAGACAGTGGCGGGACAACACCTTATTGACTGGGGGCTGCCCAGCTTGAAGCGGGCGGTAGCTGTCCAGTGAGATCCTAGAACCTCTCCCACTGTCGGAAGTAGCCCCTGGCGCCATGCCCTACGCCAATTGGGCAAAAAGCTTATAACCGGTAACTGCTACTTCCCGTGTTTTGCCGACACCTATAGGGTGAAGCTGGAGTGTCCTCTCCAGGGCGCGAGCTTGGGCACAGTTATATGGAGATCAAGCATTTGCCCATGCAGCATGTTCCCCCTCTCCACACAGCCGGTAGATCCAAAGGAACGGCAGTAGCCGATACAGTTTGGTACCAGCCATGTCGCAGGAGTTGCCAGAATAATGTCGAATCGACATTAGACTGCCTTAGGGACTCCGACTCCGGATTTATCCTCAGGGTTTACTCCCGAAGCCAATTCCATAAATGGATATTCCCGCAAGGCAGCGGTGGTTTGAATTCAGAGTTCCTTCTATATATATATATATGTTAGTTCACATGTGTAGTAATGAAACATAGAATGAAAAATGCACTACTTACGCCAATCTTAGCTACAGACTTGTTGCTCAGATGAATAAAAGAGACGAGTCGGTCTCTTACACGCGTCAGGGGGGTCTTTAATTCTACAATAGATTCCCTCTCTGACCGTGTGTTTCTTCAGTTTTCCTTAGTCCTGGTTTTCCTTGTTACAATGCTAGAGATTTCCTGGGCTGTTTTTTGTAAGTCCTTTTGGAATACACTGATAAAAGGTCCAGTCCGATAAAAGGAATTATGAATCTAGTCTTCACTCTGGCGAGGTCTGATGTTGTCTTGGCCAGCGTGAAATTCACAGTGAAATAAAACTGCGAAATGGTCAGACTATATTCCTATCTTCCCAAGCGTTTGTTTGTTATGGAGTTAAATAAACGCTCCAATCATATTCAAACAGATCGGGTGTGGTACTTTCAAAATATTTCCGACATGGAAAAAGTTTACAAAGGTCACGTCTCCCATATATGGTAATATGATGTCCGATGCCATTGTGTACAAACTTAAAGACTGATCGGTGAACTCACATGATAACATGTGTAGCACAGACAGTAATCTCGTTATCTGTCGTATGAGTACGCAAAACTCCGTGTGTGCCCAGCTGGGTTACCAACCGAGTCGCTTATCAGCGGTTTAATCTAAACACGCCGGAGCTCCTCTTATCTAGTTGCTTCTCGCAGGCTGAGATAAAATTATCTGCAAGGAGTGTCACAAATGTTTGAACATACAAACTATTTGCTCCTTAGCCGATAATGAGAAGAAATCGGTACTTTTAAAAGTACACAAATAAAAATTAGTACAAAATATGTACCGATACTGACGGAGAGAAACAAAGATCGCGAAGAGGTCGTGTATTTCGTCACACTGTCTCTGCCATTCTGATCACTGCTCTATAATGTTCCTGTGGGTGAATATATGATCTGCATATCTTCTGTTCCTTCTAAAATCCGCTTGTTCTTTCCTTAGTTTATGGTCATCTGCTTTTCAAATTCTCTGGATGATTATCCTGCCTAGTATTTTACTGGGAACCGAGAGGAGAGTAATTCCTCTCCAGTTTTTGCAGTCTGCAAGGTCGCCTTTCTTGGGCAATTTGACAATTATTCATTTACTCCACTCTGTTGGTGTTGTCTCAGTTTCCCAGACATGTGCAAATAGCGGTTCTAATAGTTCTGCTGCTAGTTCAGTGTCTGCCTTGAATAATTCAGCAATTAGATTGTCGTGACCAGGCGCTTTTCCATTTTTTAACCCTTTGATAGCTGTGATGGTTTCTTCTTTTCGTGAAATGTCTGTATTTACGTCTAAGTCACTTTCAGCCTCAGGAACATTCAGCTGAGTGTCTGGTGGTTCCTTATTCAGTGTTTCAGTGCTCTGCCCATCTTGTTTCCTGCCCCTGTGTTGTGGTGATGAGATTTCCTTGCTTGTCTCTTACTAACGTTATGTTGTTTGCACCTCGTTTTCCACTGATAGTTTTAGTTATTTTATAAACTGTGCTTTGTTCATTTCTCAGTGCTGCCTCTTCTGCCTGTCTTGCGAGGACATCCAGAAATGTCCTTTTGTTAGCACGGGTTTGACGTTTTACTTCCTTGTCCAGCTGACTGTACTGTTCACTATATATTGCCTTTAACCTTGGAGACTTAGCTTCTGTTTTCTTTCTTTTCATTTCCTTTCTCTTCGCTATGTTGTTTAGCGTTTCTGGTATTATCCAGTCTTGGCTTTTTCTTTCCTGGAATCCCAAGCATGACTTGCTGCTTTCCTTGTATATTGTTGAGATGGTTTGAATTTCTGGTCGACATCATCGGTCTCTGTTCTTTCCTGGCTTTTGTCAATCTGATATCATCTCTTTACGTCGACCACGAAAGCTTTTCCGGTGAGGGGGTCCTTAAGTTTCGTGATGTTATATCTTTTCTGTTTGACTGCAACTGGTCCAGCAGCTCTGAGTTTCACTTTCAGTCTTGCTACTACAAGGTGATGATCACTTCCCACTACTAGGTGATGATCACTTCCCACTACTAGGTGATGATCACTTCCCACGTCTGCGCCTCTTCTTACTTTCACGTCTTGTAATGCATGCCTCTATCTGTTATTGATCATTACGTGATCTATCTGGTTTCTGTCCCGTCCGTTTGGTGATTCCCACGTTAACTTGTGCACTTCTTTGTGTTGAAAAAGTGTTCCTCCAATGACCAGGTTGTTAATACTTCAGAAGCTTATTAATTTTTTCCCCATTCTCATTTACTGTTCCATTGCCGCACTTCCCCATTACTCTTTCGTTATAATGATTGTGTGCTCCCACTTTCGCATTTAGGTCTCCCATTACTATAATGAGATCGTACCTGGGTACAGTTTCCATTTCCTTTTGTACCTGTTAATAGAACTCGTCCTTGATCTCTTCATCGCTGTCGTTTGTTGGTGCATAGCAATGTATAATTGTGGTGTTGGTGAATCTCCCTCTCATTCTTGTTCTTATCAGACTGTTGTTGATTGGTTTCCATTCCAGTAAAGACCTTTCCATTCCTTTCTTCAGGATAATGGCTACACCTTCGTTGTGCTGACCATCCCCTCTACCAGAGTAAAGTACTGTTTCTCCTGTAGCTGTTTTTATTCTCCCCGTCCCGGTCCATCTGCTCTCACTTATTCCCAGGATATGTAATTTGTAGTTCCTCATCTCTGCTTTGATTTGTCTCAGCTTTCCTGCCTCATTCATAGTTCTGACGTTCCAAAATCCAATTCTGGTTTCGTGTTTTGCGGCCACGGCATCCGTTTTCATGCCAATTGCTTCCTTTCAGCTTTCACCACTGGCAGTCATACGAGCCTGAGACTCCGGATGTCCGTCCCACATCAAAGTTTTTCCATTTGTTGCCGTTTCCGTAACATATGCGATTTTTTACATAGACAGGGGTGTCGGCCCTGGGCTAAAACCCCTAACCTGGAGCACCAGCTTTTGTCTGACCCCTGCCCACGTAGACCAGTCCAGCTTGGTTGAACCTACCAGAAATAAAACTCCCACTGACATAGCTCTGGGGGTTGTTAGGGTACACAAGCTGCCATATCGCTACAATGTATAGGTACCATTGATGGCAGTTATTTTGCTACCGAAGTCTAACAAGGAATTTTCTTTTCTTTTTTAAATTTTCTTTCCATACAGTATGGATAAGAGCAAGAATGTGTTTATATATTTTTCATATTGACGATTGACGATACATGTAAAAATGCAGATAAATTGTTGACAATTTGACCCGCATGAGTGTGTGTCAGGACTATAAATGTATGCTGTTACATTACCCTTATAATTTTGCGTGCCGTTAAAATTAATGGTTAAAGTACGTGTCCGGATTACAGCCGCCAAGATGAGAGAGAGAGAGAGAGAGAGAGAGAGAGAGAGAGAGAGAGAGAGAGAGAGAGAGAGAGAGAGAGAGAGAGAGAGGAAGGGCAGAATGTTAGACGGGTCTGCGCGCCCAATTCCTAACCCTTTGAAAATAAAGTTCGTTCGTTCGTTCGTTTGTTCTCTCTCTCTCTCTCTCTCTCTTCTCTTTACACAACTATTTGAAAGAAGTGAAGGAAGAAAGGAAAGAAAGAAAGACCGTCAGAAAGGAAAGGAGAAAGAAAGACAGAAAACACTGGACATAAGAAAAGTAACAAAAATGATAGGCTCACCGTGGAATCGAACCGGGAACCACCTAATGGCCTTTCTGCAGGAGTTAATCGTGCAACAACACACTGCCAACTCAGAACCCTTAAACCTGAGTTGAAAATTCTTGAGTTTTAGTTTTTCGTTCATTTCGGTGGTTTGACCTCGATTTTTGGGGGTGCTGAGTTGGGAATTTGTCCGGTCCCGATTTCCTGGAATGCTTTACCTACATCTATGCATTTCTGGGTAATTTCCAGGTACTGTATTTCATAGTTGCGCATCAGTCAATCAATCTATCACATTGTTTTTTGACGTTAGTGATTCTCCACACGTATTTTTAGAATCCAGTCAGACAGAGAGACCACACTGCTGCCTTGCAGGTAGGCTGGGGACAGTCAAAGGCTAAGGTAGGCAACCCGACATAAATGCCCGTTGAAATCGGATGTACTGGGCCACAGGCCTAACGAAACAGTACAACGTACGCCGCTCCATGATGACGTCATTACACCGAAAGCAAATTGTCAATAACTCCGTAGCGTTCCGCTGGGCTACACAGAGGCAAAAGGCTAGAATTGCTGACAAAGCTCACAAAACACTCAGCATTCTGCAGTGGAATGCGGAAGGAGTTCGCAACAAAAAAGTTTCTTTGCCGACGCCAGCTCCTTTCGTGGAAAAGCTTTATGGGGATTCGAATAGCCTCAAACTGACTACTGCTTTCTTTGAGAACATTCAAGTGGACGTCTGAGAGTGTACGAAGAAGAAGAAGAATCTATCAACCAATCTATCAATCAATCTATCAATCAATCTATCAACCAATACCCTTTAGTTCCCCAGGGAGCATAGGCCTTCAACAAACACATGCCGAGTCCTCCTGTCACGTGCCATCCGCTCAAGTTCTTTCCATGTTTTCCTCATTATTTTCACTTCTGTTTCCAGTTCTCTTCTCCATGCCTTTATTTCCCCAGGGATTCCAGAACAAGGACTGCCTTGTACAGCTATCAACAGGTTTTTCCCATCGTGTTTGTTGAAGTTGTTGTGGTTAAAAGTATTTTACAGGATGGAGTAACCATCCCCATGCCCAAACTTCCTTAGTCGCTTTTTACGACATGCCTGGTAGGGTACAGCGTTACTATTCTTTGCTCCCCTTTCGGGCCCAGGTAACACACGGGTGATAGTTGCGTACAGTGTCGTAAAAAATGACCACGACTGTTACGACATGTTTAATTATGTTGGCCACTACAATATGTTAGCATTTAAAAGTTACGCGTTAACATATTGGTGTGCTATAAACAAAGGATGTTTTATGCTTAAAGATATTTTTATTGAACACAAATTTGTATGGTTGTCTATGGTTAGACATGACGTGGGGCGTTGTTATGCTACCGCATGACAACGATCTTTCTACACCCTTCATATTTTGGAATCCGTCAAATGCAGACGTGTTCTTCAACGCTCCATATATATTGTAGTCGTGCAGATGTCCTTATTGAAGATAGGCCAAGGGGTCGGCCATATTATTAATGAATGCAATGAAGGAGCAACTTATTTGATGCATATCTTACCTTGGATTGGGAATAGAAGGGAGTAATTTATTATTATTAATTAATCGTTCGCCACACCTCTAGGTATCCCTATCGGATGTTCCGTTCGTCGGCATCGCGTATATACAGCCTAGTTTTGTTGACGATACAGACATTAATCTAAAGGACTGCACTGAACTGTAATGGACTACACAGATTGAATGTATAATATTTATGCCATGATGTCTTGAAGATGTATTCGTAAATAAAATGTGAATAAGTGTGGACCCTACCAAAACGGAGTTGTAAGCTTTATCCAGGTATATTGAAGTCATTCACCACCATTCGCGAACAACAACAACAGCACGATAACCATACGAAATCAAGAACAAATGATAATTATGAGGCACAGAATAATTAATAAGAATCCTCATTACAAGGAAGAACCCTTTTCACTAAAACCGACTTTAACAATTGATGGCCAAAAAAGCAGTTTTAACAACGATTAATGAGGCACTTTTTTAAAATTTGTTAATTGGCTGTGTGTCCTTTCACTATTAACTGTCACAGCGAGGCGATGGCGTTTCTGGTTCAACTATTCAGTGAACCTATCATTTCTTTTTATTTTTTATTATTTTAACGCCCTTCTTCTCCCTGTCTTATGAGAGTCTGCGATTTAGAAAATCTTCGTCTATTTATTTATAAAGTCTCATAACTAAATAATTTTCAAAAGAAATATTTATTCTTTTGTCAAATCATTACGTGATTATGTCACTTTTCTTAAATGCTTCAGAATATTATCTCATGTCATGTACCAGCCGATATCTTAGGAGCATCAGATTCATAATCAATCACCATCACCACTACCACCACTCCATCACTTCCCACCACAACCATTATCATCGTCAACGTCATCGTCATCAGCATTATCATCATATTCACACTTCAGATCCCCAAGGAACATAGGCCTTCAACAAACTCCAGTTCTCTTCTCCATGTGTTCTTTGATCTTCCTCTATCTCTCTTGTCCTGTGGATTCCAGGACAAGGACTGCCTTGTAAGGCTATCAACAGGTTTCTTCACTGTGTATCCTATCCATTTCCAGAATTTTCTTCTCATCTCTTGTTCCACTGACACTTGTCTGGTTCTTGTCATCAGTTCCACATTAGTGATCTTGTCATACCACTTCAACACTTCTATTCTACGCAAACATCCATTTATGAAAGTCTGTAGCTTTTTGTTGCTGTTTTTGTTGTTCTCCATGTTTCAGAGCAACACAACAAGACTGACTTGACACTTGAGTAGAAAATTCTGATTTTTGTGATGGACCCGATTTCTTTTCATCTCCATATATTTCCCAATACAATGAAAGCTCAACTAGCTGTTTTGTATTCTTGTTTTGATATCATTATCTGTCCATCCAAGCGTGTCTATATTGCTGCTCAGGTATATGTATGAGTCTATATCCTGCAGTGGGGTTTTTAACACCGTTCTAATTCCACAGCTGTTGTTTCCTGATAAAGTTTATTATTATACCACACGCTTAAATGTTTTTGTTAATTCGTTAATAGCAAAGTAAATATATATTTATGATGCACGTTTAATATGCAAGAATGTTGTACACGTTTTTAAATGATGTTAATTTTGCTTGTTACTCAGGTCATAAACGTCAAACCTCTTTTCGGTTCATGGTTCGATCCCCAGTTGAGGTGGGATTTTTTTAGACCGCAAACGGCTCCGGGGTCGACCCAGCCTCATGAATTGGGTACTAGAGCAACTCTGGGAAGGTTTTGACGGCCGGCGTGATGCTGACCACATCACCCCTAGTGTGCCGATGGTCAAGCAAATATGGGCCTAACACCATATTCCCAATATGCCTCAATGGGCGTGTAACGGGATCCTTTACCTTTTTGCCTTATATAAATAAAGGCCCCACATGGTTCCGAGGGGTGTCTCAAGAGATAATGATATAATAAGACAACCGACCCTAAGGCTATGTCCCACAGAGCGACTAAATAAATATTACTCACACGTAAAGCCAAAGGTATGTTTCCAGGCACTCGTGAATAATAACACTAGAAAACTAGACAACCGAAAAACAACGGAGTTGTGTGTAATATTTATTTACTGTTTACAGGCCTCGTGTTTCATTCTGTATGTGTTTAGAGCGACTAAATGAGGTTTTCCAAGCGGCTGGCAGCATCAGTTTGTAAAACAAATTGCCAAATTAACCCCCGCAGCAGGAGAACGTGAAGGCTTGGTGCAGGCTTCCTGTACGGAGATCAGCTACAGCCGTGGTTCGATCTCTGCAAGGAAAGCAATGGAAAATGGTGATGATATCACAATCCATAATTCTCGCCGTTTGTATGTCGGTGGGACCCCAAGATGCAGCAATAGTGAATGCAATCAGCGACTCATAGCTTGACTGCCTGCGTCAGGACTAGCGAACCAGAGCTGGTCAAGACCGTGCTCCACCTCCACGTGGTGGTCCTGGAAACAGTCTGCAGCAGTGCAGGCTGGCTGAGCGAGCATGGATCGAAATGGGAAGGCAAACCCGGTCCTTAAAAAATGCCGTGCAGAAGTCGGATGTGTCGACCGAAAGGTGCAGATATCACAGCTTAGGCGCAAACAGACACAACGCAACCACCGTCCTTTTCAGGACGAACGAAGAAGAAGAAGAAGAAGTATGTCGGTCACATCTAAGGGATGCAACTGTGGTTGAAAGTTAGACATTAATTGTATTGTTTCCCTTATATGTACTCTCCCGAAAATAGTAACACTCAACGAAGAAAAGTCGGCGTAGAACCCAGTTTCATTCCGTAAACGGATTTAACTCATCATTTTGTTAAAAATAACCTTAAAATGTAAGTTTTTGATTGCTTCTTCAAGCCAAAATTTCAATTTAAATTATTGCAGACTTACTATTATGGATCAAAATGATCAGATGGCTGCAAAACGAGCTGCAGATGCTAAGAGGAAGAGACGATCGCGTCAATCTCAACGAGCAAGCGAGACTCTAGAAGAAGCAGCAATACGGTGACAACATGAAGCGGCACAAAGACAAGCACTGCGTCAGTCACAACGATCAAATCAGTCTGCAGAAGAGCATGAATCTCAACGCGCTGCAGAAGCTTTTTCGCATTCGTCAGTTGAGAGCATCACAACGAGCAAAGGAGACTTCAGAAGAAGCAACCGAATGTAGAGCAGCAGCTGCACAACAAGTGAGACGATCAAGCGCTGCCCGTAGTAAAATAATTCCAAATCATGATGCCTTTGATGAGAATGCAGTTGCTGTACACAACTGCGGCCCAATGGATCAGGAATGTCAGTTCTGTCACTCTCTCAATTTTCAAGAGGAAAGATCAACAGATGGTACACACAAATATTGCTGCCATAAAGGTACAGTGCTGTTGGAGCAAGAAGGATAGCAGAGACGTCCTTTTTCTCCATATCTCAAGGATCTTTTGAGCAACCCAGCGCATCCACAACATCGACATTTTAAGGAAAATATCCATTCCTATAATTCAGTCTTGGGCTTTGCATCCATTGGTGCCCAAATCGATCGATTCGTTGGACGTGGACCATATGTGTTCAGAGTGCATGGACAGATTTATCATTTGATTTACTTCCGTCATTATTGACGGGTAATTGCTAGTCCTATATATAAAATCCCACCTTTTTCTGTCAGTGCGTAACGCTAAGGGATGCAACTTTGTTTGAAAGTTAGATATTAATTGTATTGTTTCCCTTATATGTACTCTCCCGAAAATAGTAACACTTACCAAAGAAGAATGCGCACATGACGGTGTGCAAAAAAATATATTTATAGAATGTGTGATCACGTATACACACATTGGGATCCTCGCTGCTGCTACGTAGTTCGTGTACTGTGGTGATGCACTGTGGTTTTTTTAAAAATACTTTTGAATAAGTAAAATTGCTGTTAGGTATTGGTGCTTTTGAATTTAATTCTCGTCTTATGACGTGCTTTTACACTAGTAAATAAAGATTTTCTCTCATTCGTTAGTTGATTGTTTTCACTATATAGAAACAGCAACAAACAAACAAACGAACGAACAAGTAAAAGAAAATATCTTTTACACAGGGTATAGAAAACATGCATTTAGCCGTTTCACATTTCTGAGTAAAGATAGCTTGCCAGAGTTGTTAGAGCGCGTGCCTTTCGCTGCAAATTTACCGGTTTCCGCGTTCAGTACCTGACAGCGTCAAGCTTCAGTATACCTAGCTGTAAACAGGTACTTGGCCCTTCTCTTGATTGAGAGAAGGCAAAGGCAGCGGGGAAGGGGACGTGTCACCCCATCACATAAAGCTGAACCCAGTATAGTGAAGTCTCTACAACATTTCTGCCGTGTGGCAAATTTTACGTTTGCCTTACATTTCTGCCATGGGGCAACTTTTGCGTCTGCCTTACATTTCGGCCGTGGGGCAACTTTTATGTTTGCCTTACATTTCTGCCTGGGGCAACTTTTACGTTTGATTTACATTTCTGCCGTGGGGCAACTTTTACAGTTGCCTTACATTTCTACCGTGGGGCAACTTTTACGTTTGCCTTATATTTCTACCGTGGGGCAACTTTTACGTTTGCCTTACATTTCTGCCGTGAATAACAAGCAACGATAACGAGATTGCAGTAGGAGGTACTTTCCTACAAGACGTGGAGTCATAAATGTATCTTGGTAGCAATAAATAGACAAGCGCCAGTGGAACAAAAGATGACAAGAAGACGCTGGAGATGGATAGGACACACCAGCGATAGCATTACATGCCAGTCCTTGTTCTAGAATCCCCAGGGTAAGGAGAGGAAGAGAAAGGCCAAAAGAACACAAGGAGAAAACAACTGGTGACAAACATGAATGGGCGTAAAGAAGTCATGGAAAGACTTTGAGCAGACGGCACAGGACAGGAAGTCTTGAACTAAGTTTTTGAAGGCCTATGCTCCTTGGGGATTTGAAAGATGATGAATGAATGAATGATTGAATGAATGAATGAATGAGTGAATTAATGAATGAATGAGTTAGTAAATGAATGATTGAATTAATGAAGGAATGAATGAATGAATGCATGAATTAATGAATAATTGAGTGAATTAATGAGTGAGTGAATGAATGAATGCATGAATGAATGATTGATTGAATTAATGAATGAATGAGTGAGTGAAGGAATGCATGAATGAATGAATGATTGAATTAATGAATGAATGAGTGAATTAATGAATGAATGAGTGAATGAATGAATGAATGAATGAATGCATGAATGAATGATTGATTGAATTAATGAATGAATGAGTGAGTGAATGAATGCATGAATGAATGAATTAATGAATGAGTGAATTAATGAATGAATGAGTGAGTAAATGAATGATTGAATTAATGAAGGAATGAATGAATGAATGCATGAATTAATGAATGAATGAGTGAATTAATGAATTAATGAGTGAGTGAATGAATGAATGAATGAATGAATGCATGAATGAATGATTGATTGAATTAAGGAATGAGTGAGTGAATGAATGAATGCATGAATGATAAAATGATTGAATTAATGAATGAATGAGTGAATTAATGAATGAATGAGTGAGTGAATGAATGAATGAATGAATGCATGAATGAATGATTGATTGAATTAATAAATGAGTGAATTAATGAATGAATGAGTGAATGAATGAATGAACTAATGAATACTAGCTTGGAGAAACAGATAATGAATCAAAATAAGAATGTAAAAGACATTTTATAAATAGATTGACATTTTAAAATAGTTGAGTCCTACACTTAAATGTCAAGTTTGTTCTATTGTGTGGCTGTGAAACATGGGCAACAACAAAAATGACAACGAGAAAGATACTGACTTTCATACATGGGTTCTTGCACAAAATAGAAAGATTGAATAAGTATGACAAGATGACTAATGTGGAACTGATGACAAGATGACTAATGTGGTACGGATGACAAGATGACTAACGTGGAGCTGATGACATGATGACTAATGTGGAACTGATGACAAGATGACTAATGTGGAACTGATGACAAGATGACTAATGCGGAACTGATGATAAGATGAATAATGTGGAACTGTTGACAAGATGACTAATGTGGAACTGATGACAAGATGACTAATGTGGAACTGATGACAAGATGACTGATGTGGTACTGATGACAAGATGACTAATGTGGAACTGATGACAAGATGACTAATGTGGAACTGATGACAAGATGACTAATGCGGAACTGATGACAAGATGAATAATGTGGAACTGTTGACAAGATGACTAATGTGGAACTGATGACAAGATGACTAATGTGGAACTGATGACAATATGACTAATGTGGAACTGATGACAAGATGACTAATGTGGAACTGATGACAAGATGACTAATGCGGAACTGACCACAAGATGACTAATGTGGAACTGATGATAAGATGAATAATGTGGAACTGTTGACAAGATGACTAATGTGGAACTGATGACAAGATGACTAATGTGGAACTGATGACAAGATGACTGATGTGGTACTGATGACAAGATGACTAATGTGGAACTGATGACAAAATGACTAATGTGGAACTGATTACAAGATGACTAATGCGGAACTGATGACAAGATGAATAATGTGGAACTGTTGACAAGATGACTAATGTGGAACTGATGACAAGATGACTAATGTGGAACTGATGACAAGATGACTAATGTGGAACTGATGGAAAGAACTAAATACCAATGGAACAAGACCTTGAACATGTGCGCTTGGCATACTTTTATGCAGGTATTATGTTCCATGCGGAGACAAAAGATACTTATGATGATGATGTTCGTTCCTTCACAACCTTTGTATTCGATTCCATCACACGTTCTGTGGAATTTCGAGAAAGAAAGTTAAAAAAAAAGGTAGATACAGGGAAAGAAATGGAAGAATTGTTCCAGTCCGTCATAAAACGTATACGACCGTTGTGAAACACACACCAACGTCTGGTTTAGCTATACAGCAACCGTGAAAATAGACACGACATGTGCCAGTAGACACAAATTGTAAACAGTTAACAAAAAAAAAAAACATACATAAGTTACGAAAAACAGAAAGTAGTTGTGAAAAGAATAATGATACTCTAGGACATAGCCAAACATTTGTGAATCCCGGCCTCTCTATGGAATCCTTGATTATTAATCGATACCCAACAAAAAATACATAAAATAAGAAATTGGCTTTAGAGGCACAATAAATTAACTTTACCATATTCTTGAACTGGTTACATTCATTAATGTGAAACATATGGCGGCTAAGTATTAATAAAGGCACGGATATTTGGTTGGACATGTTAGGCAAGTTTAAGTCGTAAGTCACCATTAATTTTCTAGGTTCAGTCTGTTGCTTTACTTTGATAAAACCGCATTTGCGTGGCTAAAACTAGCTTTAACTATGTACTAACTTTAGAATGCAAATAGAAACGGTTCAACATTGGTGTGACGTATAACGGAAATAGAGCCTACAGTAATCTGACTGTCTTTGTAATCCCGTTAGCGCTCTCTGATTTGCTAGCAAAACCATGCATTTACTGCCTGTCTTTACTTACACAAGCGTACTTTTTTTCGTCACGCCTTTTTTTCTTTGACATAAGCAAACGAAGTGTTTACAAACTTTCGTGACCTGCCCGTCATAACAGGTAGCAAATCAGGTTTGTTTACCTCGTCTCCTCACGCGAGCTTATCTGTCAATCTTACGATACCTGACAGACCGCACGTGAATAACATATAATCTTTTGAAGTTCGTACTCAGCGGAAGTCAGAAACCCATGGGCTCTTTGATATTCAGAAGCGGGCATTCGTACAGAGAAAACCGTTAGAGAACTATAAGTCTTTTGATGTCGGTTGAAACCTCGACGAAAGACTGGCCGTAAAGTTTTTATCTTGAATCTCTGTTTCTGATTCTCGTTACGCATGTAACGTTAAAAGTAACATCATCGATAGATCAGAGAAATATAATGATATATAAACTGTGTTTTCTTAAACCTGCTATCAGTTGTCACTCAGAATTTTATGATATTCAAAGCAAGCAGTTCTAGAACCATTTCGCTAAATGTGTTATTAGCATTCGTGGGGATCTTTCATTCTGATTTTTTGGTAATAGAAATTAGTGCTTTCGTGTTGAAAAGTGTTAGCTTTTACCATTATAATTCACTTAGATTTTCTAGCTGGTAAAACTAGTGAAATAAAATAACGCGCAGCTATTTCATACCAGGTGTTAAGTTATAATGTTAATTTTCATCACACGCTTTCTCACACAAGAAAAGACGGTTTTAGTTGACTGATTTATATGCTAGGCGCGACTGATAGTGACAGAAAAAATTCACGCTTATTTCATTGCGCGTATTTATTATAAGTAAAAAAAAAAAGGTAAAGGAACCCGTTACACGCCCATTGAGGCATATTGGGAATATGGTGTTAGGCCCATATTATCTTGACCGTCGGCACACGAGGGGTGATGTGGTCGGCATCACGCCGGCCGCCTTAACCTTCCCAGAGTAGCTATTATAAGTGCCTATTATTTAATATCATACGACTAAACTATCAGACGCCGACCAAATTAATAGCTAATTAAGCGACGTGCGATAATGTAGGCATAAAAGAAAACATCGTGTGCCTTTTAAATTTAAACAGGACTGACGGAGTGGATAAGAAATCGTTTTGTCCCCGTCTGTGTGCATATATATAGCTATATGAAGGAGTAGAATTTTTCCATAATTGCTTTTCTTAAATCCCTAGCAGACCTGATCACAAGGGCGTCCAGCGGTCTTTTTTTCTGATTGGTTAATGTTGTCTCTTTTTATTGGCTTTTGCGTCACCAACTTCATTTGTGAGCGAGATTTGCCAAAGATACCTGAGATACATTTTAACTTATAAATTTAATTGGACTTACCATACCCAGAAATATTTTTCAATTTTATCAGCCCACTGGGGTGTGCAAAAATAACAATTATTCCCGACTTCTGATAGTCGTATTCAAGCGCAGCATCCAGAATTTACGCTGTTTCAAAATCGGCACGCTACCATAGAGTCAGCCAATAGGATTATCATCATTTATCAATTGTAACATTTTTAGCAACCAGATGTTTCCCAATACTGGAAGTATTTTCCTCTTTTAACTGTGAACCCCAAGATCGCGTTTCTACATCAACTATTGGCGGGGACATTTTGTTCGAATAATTTTCTTTGTTACAGGGACTTTACTAAAACTGGATTTGCTTAAACTTGTTAACTTTACTGGGTAGCCTATAGTAGGAACTTGTTTACTTAACTGTCTACTCTGTAACATAGTGCAAACCTTCGACCTTTGGGTTATTAACTTTTTGGGTTCTTTTCTCGATAAGGGGAGGGCACATTTATTCTGCTATTTCATATGAATGTAAATCTGATTTTATTTGATCTTTCTTTAGATATTTGATGTTGTCAAGTTTAAGTGATAATAAACAACAAAAGAAACCTAACTTTGTGTGTCGGTCAGACCCATACCCAAGTAACCGTAGTTTTCACGTTTGTGTGCCTTGTTGTCACATAGCTGTGTGTGTGTGTAGTTAAACTTGTATTTACATGTATGAGGGGAGCAAGGTTGTCTTGTACTAAATTTTAGTCGTATAGATAGGCTGGAATAGAGAAACTTACTCATTCCAGAGACATATCTTCTCCTTAAGCCATCACCCGTGAAATCTATTTTCTCACACTTTTTCTCACGTATCTATCACCATCCACTCTATTCAGACGGGACAAAAATAACTCACAACCTATCTGTACGACAATTGGGGATCCCTACTCTAAGGCAGCGTTTCTCAATCTTTGGTACTCGGACATCTGCGGGTTTGCAACTCGGACCGAGTGGGTTCACAGTGTACTGAAACTTTTTGCCACTACTTACCTTTTCTGCTCTCCTCCATATGAGCAAAATATACAGTAACAGACCTAATGTGTAGTCAGACATGTGACTTAAAATATCGACTTTGTGGCCAGGCATTTGAAAGCATGTTGCTGCGAAACAATATCAATTATTCCATTCAACTATTAACGTTATTGTTTGTTTACTGAAGAAGTTAAAATACGTAAAAAAAAAAGAAATACTACAAAGTCACAATTTTAGATGACCAGCTCATTTATTAAATATATAAATGTCAGGTCAGTTCTATTGTGTGACCCTGAAAAGTTCAGATAAACAAAAACAAGAAACAAAAAAGTTACAGACTTTCATAAATGGCTGCTTGCGTAGAACAGAAGGATTGAAGTAGTATGACAAGATCACTCACCAATGTGGAATTGATGACACGAACCAGACAAGTGTCAGTGGAACAAGAGATGACAAGAACCAGACAAGTGTCAGTGGAACAAGAGATGACAAGAACCAGACAAGTGTCAGTGGAAAAAGAGATGACAAGAACCAGACAAGTGTCAGTGGAACAAGAGATGACAAGAACCAGATAAGTGTCAGTGGAACAAGAGATGACAAGAACCAGACAAGTGACAGTGGAACAAGAGATGACAAGAACCAAACAAGCGCCAGTGAAACAAGAGATGACAAGAACCAGACAAGTGTCAGTGGAACAAGAGATGAGAAGAACCAGACAAGTGCCAGTGGTACAAGAGATGACAAAAACCAGACAAGTGTCAGTGGAACAAGAGATGACAATAACCAGACAAGTGCCAGTGGAACAAGAGATGACAAGAACCAGACAAGTGCCAGTGGAACAAGAGATGACAAGAACCAGACAAGTGTCAGTGGAACAAGAGATGACAAGAACCAGACAAGTGCCAGTGGAACAAGAGATGACAAGAACCAGACAAGTGTCAGTGGAACAAGAGATGACAAGAACCAGACAAGTGTCAGTTGAACAAGAGATGATAAGAACCAGACACGTGTCAGTGGAACAAGAGATGACAAGAACCAGACAAGTGACAGTAGAACAAGAGATGACAAGAACTAGACAAGTGCCAGTGGAACAAGAGATGACAAGAACCAGACAAGTGTCAGTGGAACAAGAGATGACAAGAACCAGACACGTGTCAGTGGAACAAGAGATGACAAGAACCAGACAAGTGACAGTGGAACAAGAGATGACAAGAACCAGACAAGTGCCAGTGGAACAAGAGATGACAAGAACCAGACAAGTGTCAGTGGAACAAGAGATGACAAGAACCAGACACGTGTCAGTGGAACAAGAGATGACAAGAACCAGACAAGGGCCAGTGGAACAAGAGATGACAAGAACCAGACAAGTGTCAGTGGAACAAGAGATGACAAGATCCAGACAAGTGCCAGTGGAACAAGAGATGTCAAGAACCAGGCAAGCGCCAGTGGAACAAGAGATGAGAAGAACCAGACAAGTGTCAGTGGAACAAGAGATGAGAAGAACCAGACAAGTGCCAGTGGTACAAGAGATGACAAGAACCAGACAATTGTTAGTGGAACAAGATATGAGAAGAACCAGACAAGTGCCAGTGGAACAAGAGATGACAAGAACCAGACAAGTGTCAGTGGAACAAGAGATGAGAAGAACCAGACAAGTGCCAGTGGAACAAGAGATGACAAGAACCAGACAAGTGCCAGTTGAACAAGAGATGACAAGAACCAGACAAGTGCCAGTGGAACAAGTGATGACAAGAACCAGACAAATGTCAGTGGAACAAGAGATGTCAAGAACCAGACAAGTGCCAGTGGAACAAGAGATGACAAGAACCAGACGAGTGCCAGTGGAACAAGATATGAGAAGAAGGCACTGGAGAAGTAAAGGACACCTGTTGGTAGCATTACCAGGCAGTCCTTGTTCTGGAAACCCCAGGGTAAGAAAGGTAGAGGAAGACAAAGGAATACATAGAGAAGAGATTTATCCTCGAGGATATGGGACGTTTGTAACAGCATGGGTGTTAAGGGATCGCGAATCATGACAGGCAGGGAACCGCTATTTTTGTTGACACATATAATGTTCTAAACTACTGATAACTACAGATTTTGTCAACAATGTATAACTACAGATAAACAAAATGGTATTTAAAGTCTTATTGAAAGGTATGTTAAGGGAATGAGATATAGAACAAACTGTTGAAAATAGAGTTTCATAATATAACTGGAAGGGCAGGCCTAAACAGTGAGAAACACAATGGTTTTAGAACCTCAACTGAAACTAAGATGTTAGCGAAGTTCTGAACAGAAAATGATAAACAATGTTCTAGAAGCTAAGCTGTGAACAATGTTCTAGAAGCTTAATTATGAACAATGTTCTATAACTAAACTGTGAACAATTCTGGGAGTAAAACTGTAAGCCATGTTCTATAAACTAAACTGTGAACAATGTTCTAGAAGCTAAATGGTGAACAATGTTCTAGAAACTAAACTGTGAACAATGCTCTAGAAGCTAAACTGTGAACAATGTTCTAGAAGCTAAACTTTGAACAATGTTCTAGAAACTAAACTGTGAACAATGTTCTAAAAGCTAAACTGGGAACAATGTTCTAGAAGCTTAGAAGATAATTTAAAACAATTTTCTAGAAAAATAATTTTAAACAATGTTCTAGAAGTTAATCTGTGAACAGTGTTCCATTCTCTCATCTTATGTCATATTCTATTGTCTCACCTTATATCAGACTCTATTATCTTATATCACACTCTTACGTCTCATCTTACATCACACTCTATTGTCTCACCTTATACTCTACTCTATTGTCTAATGTTTTATCACACTCTATTTTCCCATCTTACATCACACACTATCGCTTCATCTTATATGACACTTAATTATTCCATTTTTTATCACATTACATTGCCTTAACGTATATCAAACTCTATTGTCTCATCTCATATCACACTCCATTGCTTTATCTTATATCAAACTCTTTTGTCTTATCTTATATCACACTTCATTCTCTCATTTTATATCGTATGTCGGAGTGACTGAAAGGTAGGGCATACGCCTCTAATTCTAAACGTACCGGATTCGCTTCCAGTGCAGGGAACATAATTGATGGAATTTTTTCAGAACCAGAGATTCCTAATGATTTCATACTCACCCCTCCCTTCTTCCCCCCGGTCTACTGCGTAGTGAAACCGGACGCCTAGCCTTCTCGGATAAGGAACAAAAAAATAGGAGATACCGTGAGCAAGTCGCTCACGTTGAAAATACCTCGGCAATTGGAAATGGTAAAGAGTAGGCCCTACGACCACTTCTTTGGCAAAATTAAAAAACCTACCCACCATCAAAATAATTATAGAATGTTTGATGTCTGTATACACATATTGGGATCCTCGTCAGTGCTACGGAGTTTGTGCACTGTGCTGAGATCTTTCTTGTGTGTTCTACGGGAGGAGATCGGAGTAGCCCGTATACAATGAAGATGGTCCTTTAACCCCCCCCCCCCCACCCCCCACCCACTTAACAAAAAAATTATATTGTATGACACTATTTATTGTCTCATCTTATATCAAATTATATTGTGTTATTTTATATTACAATCTATTGTGTCATCTTATATCACACTCTATTGTGTCATCTTATATCACACTCTATTGTGTCATCTTATATTACATTATATTGTCTCATCTTATATCACACGGCATTGTGTCATCTTAAACCACATTCTATTGTTTCATCTTATATCACACGAGATTGTCTCATCTTGTATCACATTCTATTGTGTCATCTTATGTCACACTTTATTGTCTCATCTTATATCACACTCTATTGTCCCATCTTATATCACATTCTATTGTCTCATCTTATATCACAGTCTAACGTCTCATCTTAAATCACATTCTATAGTCTCATCTTATATCACATTCTATTGTCTCATCTTATATCACAGTCTAACGTCTCATCTTATATCACATTCTATAGTCTCATCTTATATCACACTCTATTGTCTCATCTTACGAGTCACATTTTATTGTGTCACCTTATATCACACTCCTTTCTCATCTTAAACCACTCCTCATTCTCAACTATTTCACTCTACAATCTCTCATCTCTCACGTTCTATTGTCTCATCTCCCAGCACTCGTCCAATGGATGTTATATCTCCTCCTCCCTATTGAAAGTGGTACGAAAAAAAAAGCAAAAAAAGGAAATCTCCATTCTCCTCATTTTCCATTTAACCGGAGAAGATGACGCGTTCTTTTCGTTCGATAATTCTCGCAAAATTGACAAATAGCTCATCTTGGGCTCTAGACATACTCGTACAAACAGGCTGAGTCCAGCAGATCCCCGAATTACTGGCCACAACACGATAAGGTTAGCTATCTGCAATTACGCAGAATTTGAGATTACTTTTCCACAGTGGGGGGCTGCGTCAAATCCTGGACCCTGATCCTGGAAATGAGTGAGTACGTGATTAGGAACTTGCACACCGAATACCATTACGGAACCAGGACTCACATGTGAGGGAATCAAGATATGACGATGTACCCGTGCAGTTACGGGGGGGGGGGGGGGGCTCTAATGAGACAAAGAAATAATTGGATTACCTCTCCCTCAAGCATGTCGTAGAAGGCGACTAATCTGCGGTTGTGCATGAAGTTGGCAACCACATCATGTGAAACAAGTTGCTACAGAAACCACAAGGAGCGACAAGGAACACGATGATAATGTCGACGACGATGATGATTATGTGACTTGTGACTGGAACAAATGTCAAGGTTGATGGCTTTTGCCAGGGATTTGTAGCAATCAAATTGGGGGAATGTTTTACTCCAACTCCGATCCGGCATCCATAGTGATTATCCGAATTACGCTCCGCACTGCGGCAAATATTTTTTTTTTTTTTTTAGTTTTAAGTTTAAGAAAAAGAAAAATGCACACTGCAACTTTGATAAAACATTCATTTCTCTCAATTGATATCTGCATCATCCATTCTTCCTTGATGTCTGAACCATCCATTCTCCTTGGATGTCTGAACCATCCATTCTCCTTTGATGTCTGAACTATCCATTCTCCCTTGATGTCTGCACCATCCATTCGCTCATCTTATATCAGACTATATTCTATCCTCTTATGTCACATTCCAGTCTCTCATTTTATATCACAATCCATTTTTTCATCTCATATCACTTTTTATTCTCTTCTTCTTCTTCTTCTTCTTCTTCTTCTTCTTTTTCTTCTTAAAGTACCGTGCTTAGTGGCGTAGGAGATCGTGTCTCTCCACAACTTCCTGTTTCTATTACAATTTATCAATTTTGTTGTTGACTTCCTTCCATGTCACAATATCAAACTGTCCAGTACAGTATTTGTGTTCTTTGTTTTATGCAACGCTTCCTTGTCAATGGCAGTAAGAAAGCGAGTTAACCTCTTACATCACACTCTAATGTCTTATCTCATAGCAAATTCCATTCTCTCGTCGTACATGATTCTCTCATCTCAGATGACATTCCATACTCTCATCTTATATCACATTTGGCACCTAAGACACGTCAACAGTGAAGAATGCAGTAAGCTTGACTGCTTACGTCAGGGTCAGCGAACCAGATCTGACCAAGAGCCTACTCCACCTCCAAGTGGTGGTCTTGGAAACAGGCTGCATCACTGCAGTCTGGCTGAGTGAGTAGGGATCGAAGAGGGAAGGCTAACCTGATCCCAAAGAAAATGCCATGCGGAAGTCGGAGGTGTCAATTGAAAGGCGCAAATATCGCAGCTTTGCTGTAAAAGGGACACAACGCACCCAACGTCCTTTTCAGGACGAACGCAGAAGAAGACGATATCACATTCCATTGCCACATCTTACACCATACTCCATTGTCACAACTTGTTACACTCTTCAACCTCTCATTTTATATCATTCCATTGTTTCCTCTTACCCTTCTCCCCCCCCCCCCCCCCTTCCCCGTTTATAAACGGGTGCTTGCGTAGAATAGAAGGCCTGCAATGGTATGACAAGATCACAAATGTGGAATTGATGACAAGAACCAGACAAGTGCCAGTGGAACAAGAGTTGAGAAGAAGACGCTGGCGATGGATAGGACACACATTGAGGAAACCTGTTGATAGCATTACAAGGCATCCCTTGCTCTGGAATCCACAGGGAAAGAGAGGCAGAGGTAGACCAAAAAACACATGGAGAAGAGAACTGGAAACAGAGGTGAAAATGATGAGGAAAACATGGAAAGAACTTGAGCGGATGGCACAGGACAGGAAGACTTTGCATGTGTTTGTTGAAGGCCTATGCTCCTTGGGAAGCTAAAGGGTATTGATTGTTTCATCTTACATCACCCGTCTTTTGTAAATATCACCCTACCTTTGAAATAATGATAAGAAAGAAATAAACGAAGAGGATCTCCCTCCTTTTAATATTCCATTACCTGGAGAAGATGACGTATACTTTTATTTCCATTATTCTTGTGGAATTGACCAATAGCTCATCGTGGGATCTAAAAATACAAACAGGCTAGTTCCAGGAGATCACAGAGTTACTTGCCACAAAGCAATAAAGTTGGCCATCTGCCATTACGCAGGATTTGAGATTACTTTTCCGCAGCGGGAGCTCCGTCTAATTCTGGGCCTTGATCCTCGAAATGCGGAATACATAGCTCTAGGAGAGCGTAATTAGGAACTCACACTGAGAATACTACAAGATTATCTTGTGCTGCCACATCGCGGAACCAGGACTCAAATTTGAGGGAGTCATGTTATGGCGGTAGTGATTGCAAAACATTGCACGCGCGGTTTAATAGTTTTAGCCAGGGATTTGGAGTAAATTAAATTTTTGAATTGTTCCGCTCCGGCATTGATAGTAACTTCTCCAACTCCGCTCCATGCTCGGATTTAATTTTTTTTTTAAATGTTAAGTTTATTTTTAAAAATGCTTATTTCAACACTGAAAAAGGAAACTCTATTTATTCAAGAACTTCCACAAGAGATTGAGATATGACCTATTCAATAAGCTAAAGATAGGAACTACAGATTACTGTAACTATGGCACCGATAAAATGACCATCTTTTGCAAAGATGCCAAACATATTAGGAACAGAGGAAGCACATATGGCCGTCATCACCATCACTCCTGGACAAACACTACGCAGATATCAATAACCTCAGTCTGACTACTACTTTCTTTGAAACATGTTCAAGTTGACGTCTGAAAGTGTACAAAGAAGAAGCAAAAGTGTTATATCTCTTTCATCATTAACTTTTCCTTTGTACACCTTATAAAACATGGAGTCACTACTGCACCAGGTCCTCTTGCAAGTATCCTGCACCAAGAATCGCATGCTTTTGCACTGGTGGTTCCTATCGCAATTTGTTTTACATGATGAGGTTGCCAGCCTCGTGTACAACCTCCTTAGTCGCCTTGTACGACATGCCTGAGTTGGAAGTAGTTCTATTCCTTCTGTGACATTTCACTATTCTCTTCTGAACGCCACGGCCGCCATTATAGCGTTAGTAAGGATCTAAAAATAGAACAACAACCATGCCGCTGACGGAATTCCAGCCAATCCTTGGTGAGGTACACTAAGATTGCCCGGATGTTAATCGCGCCAAGGCGTAGCATTTTAATATTATTTGTGTCATTTCCACTGCAAGACGCCAAGAGAGAAGAAGTTGCGGAACCAGAGCTGAAATCTACAGCTGGCTTGGACATAACGTCCACGAACACTGTCTGGGTGTTCGGCGAATTAAATGTTGTTCCACATTAGCCCTTTATGTTGCCTGATTCCCTAAGTCTGCGGCTGAAAGGGTTGCAAGTAACCAATCATTGCAACCCCTGTCAAACGATACTGATAAAGTTATCAGGTGTGAAACCAGGTAGCGTCACGCTCCAGTCTATCTGAGCTGTTAATGAGTACCTGGCCACGCTCTTCAGTCAGGGAAGAGAAAGTCAGCGATGAAGGCAACCGACCTCTTCACCTCATACAAAAAGCTGAGACCTATTATGACAAAGTCTTTAACACTTCGCTTTCCTACGGCAGTACGTGCTACGGGACTCCCCTTTTTCATCTTTTATCCGATTCCATCTTTTATCCGATTCCATCTTTTATCCGATTCCATCTTTTATCCGATTCATTAAATCACTTTTCATTCATAGCCTTTCTAGGACTTAAAAATAAAACATCTGACAGATATACATAATGAAAAATAAATAATAAAAAATAAAAAAATTGACAGATTCATGAATAGGCATGGACGAAGTTCAAAAATTGAATTGATAAAAGCATTAGTTGGACCGTAAGACATGTTTTTGTGAGGCATGCTTTGATTACGACAGCGGTACGGCTCTTACAAAAGAAGATTGAATGTGTGACAAAATTGTCTAATAGGGAATAACAGCTCACTTGCACTGGTGCCATTGCGGAGTCAAGTATCAAATTAGCTTTTGATGAGTTATTGACATCACAGCTGCAATTTGATAATAAGGGGGCGCATGTTATCGATTGATATATGTAGCTGGGGGGGTGGGGGGGGGGGGGGTTACTGAGGTGATAAATGGAAAAAAAGAATAATGCTTCCCCACGCATGTCGTAGGAGGTAACTAATTTGAGGTTGGAAATGGGGATGGTGACTTCATCAAAACTTCATCAAACAGATGCAAGAAATGTTGCATGAGTTACGTAGAGGCCTCGTGTTAATAATGACCCCTGTCCACGAAACACTATTTTTGTGGTGCCTAGTTGGCAGGTTGGATAGACACGATTTAATCCCGTACCGAGGTGGTGTTGCCGTTCGAATGGTCCTGGGTACGAATACCCTGTAAGCCTATCGCTTCTGTTGTTTTTCTATTGTCTAGTTTTCGGCTTCCTTATTTCCTGCGAGTGTCTGCTATTACTTGTTTATGTGTAATCATTTATTTCATGTTGACAGGCCTCGCAGTTTTCTCTTTACTTATTTCATTTTCGTACCATAAACCTATCTCTACTTGTATCATTCTTCTACAATTTACTAGACACACTGTTTCATCCTTTGTCTTGTGTAATCTGACCTATAGTGGGTAATAGGAGACCTATAGTGGGTAATAGGAGTGTCACATAATAATTTGGTCCATCTCTTTTCCTCTCCGGCCGTGTGCAGTTACTTTTTCGTGAACTAAATCACTCGCAATTTCCGTGGTCGGCCCATTTTCTTTTCTCTGCTATCATGCAGATAGTAGCTATTTACTTATCAATTTTACACTCCTTTCGGTGATAATTGATAGTGTTTGCTTTGCGCTTCTCGGCTTTGCTAAGATTAAGACGTAGGTAAAACCAAGAAGGGCAATCTTCGTATAGTGAACGAGTGTCATGTTTACCTAGGAGTGCGCCGCGATAAATTATCGACCTGTCGGCCTGCACTCGGTGGAAACGAATGACATAATCATTTCCTGTACACCTTATTACAAAGACATTACTTTAGATGAAAGTAATATCTTATTTGTAAACATTGCCGAGAGAGTAAAAAAAGGTAAAGGTTCAGGTTACACGCCCATTGAGGCATATTGGGAATACGGTGTTAGGCCTGTATTTTCTTAACCATCGGCAAACTAGGGGTGATGTGGTCAGCATCACGCTGGCCGCCTTAAACTTCCCAGAATTGTTCTGGTATCCAATTCATGAGGCTAGGTCGACCCCGTAGCCATTTGCGGTCTAAAGAAATTCAACCTCAACTGGGGATCGAACCATGGACCACCGAGCTATGAAGCCAGTGCACTAACCACTTCGCTACCGCTGATGTTTTCATTCCATATTTGGAAGATATGACCTTTGTATTAAAGCACAGAAATTTCCTAGTGGAAATATTTTTAATTACCCCGTCTTATACATGCATGTTTGATTGAAACTATTGGCCGGCACTCGAGATGTAAACATAACTACATTTCTGATTGGGGCCTGGTCTAATAGTAAGCAACACATGCCAGGGACGAGAGGAGCAATATAACATGACACTTTAGCCGGTTGAAAGAACTGTGAAAATTCACTCGTGCCAAGAAGAAAACCAGACCTTGCCAGACTTAAGAATAGCAGCAGATTTCATTTATCGGACTGGACTTTGTTTGAGCATCTTGAGGAATTATCTCCCAGGAAAACTCTACTATTATTAGCAAGGAAAATCGGAATCTGAGGAATCTGAAACACGGATTCAAAGTGGGAACTAATTGCTAAAGTAACCACACCCCAGACCCTGTGCAAGAGGCCTCTACAAGAGCCTTTATTTATTTGAGCCAACAGTCTGTAAGCCTGAAGATTGGCGTAAGTTGTACATTTTAAATTCTATATTTTTTATTATTAACGTGTGAACTAATACGTATATTTGACATGTGAATATTAATAAGGGAAAATTGATAGTGGTTGTCCAAGTCATGTGTGGCTGGCAATCTCAGCATATAGAATGTTGATTTCATGAACCACCACTGCCAGGGCTGGTGACTGCTTTATTGCGAGTTTTTAAAAAGAACCAAAAGCAGAGGTAGTCCCAAGTTCCATATGGAGCAGGGAGGGAATGATGAAAGAAAATGATGTACATACTTGTTATATTATTAACCTTTTCAACAAGTGTAAATGTAAATCATATTCACTCTAAATGTAATGAAAGTTTACAACCTTTTCAACCGCTGTAAATGTAAACATATTCAAACTATACTGTTAAAATTTTCAACTAAAGTTAAATATAAAACTATACATTTTAAATGTAAAGATAGTTTTTCGCCCACTCGGATTAAGATTAATTCAGACGGGTCTTAGAGACGCGGGGCCAGCTTTGCAGTTACTCCTTGATTCTACTCAAAATGTGCTGCAACTCTTAAATTTTGACCAGGGACGCGAGCGATCCAGTCATCTATCTGCAAAGACCCAAACATCAGCGGGAGCAGAAACAACTATTGGCAGCTAAATAAAACTTAAAAGCTGCTAAGTGAACTGTCCATTTTCGAAAACCATAACATCACACTGTGATGAATAATTTTTTCTAAACAATTATTAATTTGTATAACTGTTAAGACCTAATTGATTATTAAATTTGTTACTTGTATAAAGTCAAATCTAAAGATGATTTCATCATTTTGAATGTACTCTATCCGTATGTCTCAGACAATTTCTTAAATACACGTAAGCAGAGCTAAATAATAATAAGAGGAAATTCGCTGAATTAACTCAGCTGGCTGATCGAACAAGCGAATGAATTATATGATAACCCTATCCTTCACAAAAGTTGACGGCAGATACTAAAGTTAACGTGCTCAGCCAATGCAGCATTTGTCTCGCTTTTCTGAATATCTTGTGAAAACTACCTTGAGGTAGAAGCATCATTATCCTTCTCTCTACAACTCTTCCAAGAGTAATCTTGTGCGAAGGTAGACACCTTTGAAGACCCACATCAGTTACCCTTGAGTTTTGGCCACTGTTGGACCACTACTGCAGAGCTAAGGGGAGGCAACCCGTGACAGGAGACCTATAGTGGGTAATAAGAGACCTACAGAGGGTAATAGGAGACCTGTAGAAGTGATTGCTCCTACAGTTAGTCTAGGCCGTTTCTCTGTCCTTCGTGAGTTACGTGGAGGATTCGTGCTAATGACCCCTGTCCACGAAGCATCTATTTTGTGGTGCCTAGTTGGCAAGGTGGATAGTCGCGATTCTCTCCCGCAGCGAGGCAGTGTTGCCGTTCGGATGTTCTGAGCCTAACACTTCTGATATTTGTCTGTTGTCTAGTTTTCTACTTGACAAAATGTCGTACGAGTGCCTGCGATTACCCGTTTATGTGTTGTTATTTCTTTATTTAATTATGCAACAGCATTTGGATGTTTTAGTACTGGCTTCCTGCAAGAGGACAAGCTGTAGTTGTGGTTCTATGCTCTATCAGCGGCTAAATAGGAAATTCTTCTTCTTCTTCCTCGTTCGTCCTGAAAAGGACGTTGGTTGCGTTGTGTCTGTTTACAGCGGAGCTGCGATATCTGCACCTTTCGGCCGACACATCCGACTTCAGCATGGCATTTTTGGTGACCGGGTTTGCCTTCCCTCTTCGATCCCTACTCTCTCAGCCAGACTGCAGTGATGCAGCCTGTTTCCAGGACCACCACGTGGAGGTGGAGTAGGGTTTTGGTCAGCTCTGGTTCGCTGACCCTGACGCAAGCAGTCTAGCTATGGGTCGCTGACTGCATTCTCTATTGCTGCGTCTTTGGGTCCCAAATAGGACATGAAAATGATGACTATATTATGGATTACGTCACTGCAGTACGTTGTTCTCGTTTCTTTCTTCTGAGAACACAAAAACAGAAAGAAAAAAAAAAACCAAGCACGAAATAGATTTTTCATGTCAAACTGAGAATATTGTGCAGGAATCGTGAAATATTTCATTGATAACCCTTTAGTTCCCTAAGAAGCATACGCCTTCAGTTAATTCACACCTAGTGTTTCCTGTCTTCCGCGATCCGTACAATTTCTTTTCATGTGTTCTTTATCCCTATTATTTACGTCTCCAGTTCTTTTCCACGTGTAATTCTTGGTTTCATTCTACTCTCTTACTAAGAGGATTCAAGAACATGGACTGCTTGGTGTTGCTATCAACATGTTTCTTGAAGCTGTGTCTTATACATCAGCAGTGTTTTCTTCACATCTCCTGCTTTACTGGCGATTGTCTGGTTCTTGTCACGAGTTCTACATCGTCGTAGCTTCTAAATCCACGCACGCACCCATTAAAGTATGTGACTTATTATTTTGTATTCTTTGATTAGTTAAACCTTTCCTTATTTTGTGTGGTTTTGTTTTCATATGTCCTATCCCGGACAAAAAACAAACAAACTGAAGTCGTAATGCGTGCCGTCTTGTGTTTGTGTCATTGAAGAACTGTCTTCTAAATTGTGTTCTTACCCCGTCATCTTTTAGAGACACTATTGTTGTCACGTGCACGTGGAAAGTTCCGTGCAATGGAACAAAAAATAAGAAGAAAAGAAATAAAGCAGCCAGAGTGTTTTCAAGTCTTTACTAACAAGTCTCAAGTCTCTTAGTACAAGTCTCAAGTCGAGTCGTAAGTTCCTAACAATATCTTTTAAGTCGAGTTCCAAGTCGGGGATCATTTTTTGAATTAAAAATACGACGTAATTATGGCCACAATCGCATTAATTCGAAAAATCACATGAATGATTATGTCACAAAACAAAATACGTTATTTCTTCTTCTCTGGTCTTCACTCCCCTCCGGTATTATTACTTCGACATTCATTAACGTGCTAATTCTTCCAATTATTCGTTGTTTTCGCTTTCGTTTTCGTTCAAGGTTTTCTTATCACATCTTGTCACACCTCTCACCCAATCCTCTCTATCGGTCGTATATGTCATGTTTGCAAACTAGCACTTTATCATGAGACAACACTATTTCGTGTATCTTCTCAGACAAAATGTCTGGGTTAACAATAAGAGTGTCGCTCAGTGTAGACTCTTACCCCGTCTGAAGCTAGCCATAAGCGAAAAATCAATGTGGTAAGTTCACTCTTTCGCTAAGCGTCACCGATAACATAGGAGAAAATAACCAGGAAAGAGTGTGGGTGAGAAGTGTGACAAGATGTGATAAGATAACCTTGAGCGATGAAAGCGAAACAACGATAAGGATCAGGTGAGAAAAGAAAAGAGATAGAGCACAGGAGAGAAAATGAAGGACGTCATAAAAATGTAACGATCAAAGATTTGAGTTGTCACACCTATGCAAAACGTCTTGTGTTCGCCTGAAAAAAAAAACTTGGAGTAAGTTGTAATATATACATTTTATCATTTTATATTTGCATTTTGACATGTATAATCTGCTTGTGGATGTATAGTGGCACATAAGGCTGGCAACCTCATCACCGCAAATAACTTGACACATGAACCACCACTGCAAGTGATGATACTGCTTCGTGCTGGTTTATACAAGGAACCAAGAGCAGAGGTGGCCCCAGGCTCCATAGAGAGCAGGTAGTGGATGCTGTCATGGTGTACATATTTATTATACAAGGCACTTTAGTACATTTCTTGTGTGTGTGCGTGTATATAAAGTTAGTTGCTTATCCTTTACAGGACGTGGCAATCAACCCAGCTTTTATTGGCTGTTTGTGATTTTTCTAGGCAATTTTTTTTTCATTCAGTAGTTTGCCATTGCTTTCTGAACGGTACGGCGCTTATACCATTGTTAAAAATCCACACAAAGCGATCTGCTACCAAACCGCCTGCAGCAGGTTTCGAACCTGGTATATCTGGATTATGAAACGGCGTTCATATCCATTAGGCCACAGACGCCGACTATATATTTCAATTGTTGCTTTCCGCTGTCCAAAAGCTATGTCACCCGACTCGCTGGGTTTAAAGTTAACGCTCAGGGAAGGTAAAATTTCTGAGGAAGATGAAGTGGTGGATGGAGGCGGAGGTCGCCCAATGATCATGTCAGGAGACTCAATACTTAGCAAAGACATTTGTCTCCATTCAGTTTGTGATACACGTTTGTGGTACAAGTTGCCAACAGTCGGCGCTAGACACCAACATCAGACGGATCTTTGATACCTCAAGTTAATTTTGCCACCACTGATAATTACTCTCATTTAATAGTTTAATGGCTATTTATGGTCATGCGTTATCACGGTCACGCCTACTGTTCTCCTACCGTGTTAAATATTGTAGTGAGTGTGCGTGGGTGCATTCACACGTCACAGATACGCACATCAGAGGCATGGAATGGTGTAACGGCAGGCGAATGTTAATAACGTTTATTACACCACAACACGTTCATGAAATACACAGAATATACAGTCACAATTAAGTACAAGTCATAGCAATACAATAATACAGTGCTCCAGTCACATCTCCACTTCTCATAATCATTAGCGCTATATAATATTACCACTGGATCCTCTCAGCAACGGTCGGCATCTCCGTGCTAATATAATGAATTCCTCAAATATGCCTCATCAGAGACGCTCTCAACATTGGCGCTCTAATGTAAATAATAAATGGCCTCATCAACGATGCTTCCAACATCAGCATTATAATAAATAGACGATGGATCCTTTTCCCCAGCAAACGGTTGTCCTCACCGTGCTATCAACAACAAATTCCTCAACTATGCCCCATCAAAGACGCTCTCAACCTTGGCGCTTTAATGTATGTGTGGATCCTCTCAATAATAACGATGGCCTCTCAAATATGCCTCATCAAAGACTCTCTCAACCTTGGCGCTTTAATGTAGATGTGGATCCTCTCAATAATAACGATGGCCTCTCAAATATGCCTCATCAAAGACGCTCTCAACCTTGGCGCTTTAATGTAGATGTGGATCCTCTCAATAATAACGATGGCCTCTCAAATATGCCTCATCAAAGACGCTCTCAACCTTGGCGCTTTAATGTAGATGTGGATCCTCTCAATAATAACGATGGCCTCTCAAATATGCCTCATCAAAGACGCTCTCAACCTTGGCGCTTTAATGTAGATGTGGATCCTCTCAATAATAACGATGGCCTCTCAAATATCATATAGATCCGGTTAGCCAACGGACATCATCCTCGCCGTGCTAACTACATCAATGGTGAATACTTTCGGCAATTTCTCGCACGACTGCACTCCCTGGCAATCTGCAGTAATCTCGCCTTCACTCATCTTGACATTTATATATTCAAACATAAGTCCTGGATCCTTACCTCTTCAAAAATACTCACAAACACAATTCTCCAATAAACTCAGAAATTATAGGCCTACACAAAAAATGGCCTCTAGAACTTTTGCACTGCGCAGGCATACTCGAAACACACACTGTAGGACCGACCTCTCCCGTCGGTACCCAAAAACAGAATGCTTTTTTGTTCACACACTAGACCCGCCAAAAAAGACACGAGACTCGGTTGTTTAAAAAACACAACTCAGTCTCGATAATTGCATGGGCTAGTCACACGAGCTTACTCACAGCTCAAGACAGTTCAGAGAAAAAAACATCTCCGCGATTTGAACTGACCAGTGTTCGCCACTTGGAAACTTCTCGATCACACGAGGGAATTCCCCTAATACTATTTTAACTTAACATCATCTTAATCAAGCAACGTAACCCGTAATCGAATCTATTTGCTTAACATTTTCAAGATCACCTCCCCTTGATAATATTTACTCTGTAACAGTTGCCACACCGCCCGGGAAAAAAATGATTTATCATTTTTTGTTGAAAATTTAAGTCCCAAAAATTTAGAGATAAATGAAATTATATTATATGGCTACCAAAAAATATGTATCTATCCAAAAAATGTACCTATCAAAAAATGTACATCCACCCCACTATCAGCAATAAATGTAATATTACAACTAAAACATCAAACATAATCAATCAAATATCCCAATGAATGTTACCGATGTAAATTACAACAAAAGCATCAATCATAATACAAGCATACCAAAATTAATCTTAATAGAACACTAAGCTAAGTACATTTAGTACAAGTAACAACCAATAGAAAGTGAAAGAACAAGATCAAACAACAGAAGAATGATCTGTAGTAAAGGAAAGTAAGAAATCGGAAAATGAGAAACAATTAACAATACCACATAATAATCAATAAGTAAACAATTTCATGTACAATAAATACAAATTTACCAAAATACTAGTTACATTATACTAAGTTATATAATTAACTCAAGAATACAACGAATGAAAGTATAAGTATCGAAAGAAGAAGAAGTATACAAGTAACATGAAGAGAAACGAAGATGTAATACAGAAATATAAACAAGATATGAACACATATCGGAAAGACAACACAAAGATAGAATGAAATGAAGGATAGTCAACAAAGACGAATGGAAAGCAAAGGTATGAACGCATAGAAAGTCAATGACAATACATACTAATAAATGTTTAGATCAAACAATATCTTCGAAAAATTAAATACAAACATGATTACAAGACACAAAACAAAATGTCAAAGTATATCCATACTAACAACACAAAAGAATAATCCATAACTAAACAAAGTCTAATAAGTAATTTAACTAAGTTACAAAAGTCATACTTAACTGAAAATAAATTATAAACCTTACACAAACAAATAATAACATTTGCGATAACTAAGTTTTGACCTAACGCACAATCAACCGCTAAATAATAAAAATACATCATAATATCTTAATAAGTCATTTGTAACTCTCATTTCGATGGCTACGATGCTTGTTAACAACCTTGCTCTCATGTGGAGTACAGCTAACCTGGTTACAATTTCTATACTTACTGTTAAGAACATTGTTATTTGTTCTATTGGCACAGTTGTACTGTTTCACATCCCAGTTAACATAATTACGATTAACATTTTCTCCTGGATAAAAATATCTACCAGATGGAAATGGCTTTTTATCAACAAATTTATTACCAGATTGACAAACTCTCACATAATTATTTCCGTTATAATTTCTAATACTCTTAGAATCACGATGTTGTGATCTGTCAAATTGTTTCTTGTTTTTAGGCAAAGAAACATTACTATATGAAGAACTCCCTTGGTACATTTTAACCTCAGAGTTATTTCTCCTATCAAAAGTATTTTTTTCCTTGTTTGTGGCAGTGTGTTTTAGAACTGGGTCACACTGACTTGACTGGGTATGACCGAAAGATTTAACCATATCTTTATTGTTTTTCACCAAATATGTTTCCTTCCTGGAATAAGGAGTTCTATCTTTTTTCCCATCAGGGTTCTCAATTAATCCCTTGTTTGTTTTTAACAACTTGAATTGAAATTTATTATTGTTTCTTTTGTTATCTACAGGGTTATCTAATACTGTAGATTTTCCTTTGCTAGCTTGCCGCCAGGAACCAATATCGCTAGAATGATTGGTATTGCATTGAAAGTTATATTTCCCTCGGAAAGATTTCTGTCCACCAATCTTCCCTTTAGAGTCCGCTTTATGTCTTTCACTGTCAACACTGACAGAAGACCACCTTTTTTTCTTTAAGAGAATGTCGAGTAGACCGTCCATTCTTCTCCTTGCATCTGCAATTTCCTTATCTCTAAGTGAAATATCTGCACTTAATTTCTTGTTTAACCTCTCAACTCTTAAAACCTTACAGCTTTCCTCTGCTAGCAAATTTTTAATCTTAGCGATCTTCTCTCTCTCAGCCGTCAATTCTAACAATGTCTCTGTCTCATACTGTTCTTTATTTGATCTCAACTGAGTCAACTCTAGTTGTAGAGACTCAATCTTAATATCATCATTGTTATTATACATAATCTCATCATTCTTCTTAAGGGGTACAATATTCATGTCCTTAATTTGATCACTGAGAATCTCATTATCATGCCTCACCTCATGAAGCATTTTTATGTAAGTCTTCTTATGTTCATTACTCTCAATTTTCAATTTGTCATATATTTCTCTCCTTTCGTGAAGTTCCTGAGTTAGGTTTCTAACTTCATTATCGTTATCTTTAACCTGAGTTTCTAACTCTTTGATTTTACACAATGCTACACTCATTGCTGTTTGAGTACTAGCAAGTTCTGAGTTTGATTTGACTAAATCATCTGTAAGTTTAGAGACTTTTTCATCTAACTCACTTACTTCAGCAGTACATTTTATGACACTTTCCCTTTGCTCTAGTGTACTCTGTTTTATATCCAATTGCTTCTTCTCTTCTAGCATCCTTTTCTCATACCTCTCATCAGCCTCATGAATTAGCTTTTCATATATCAATCTATTTATTTCAGACTCAGTCAGCTCACGGTCTCCAAATCCTAATAGTTCACGGTATTTTTTTTCCTCAGGATCTGTATAATAGTCCATAGTGACTTACTTACTTAGACAACTATATATGTATTAATTAAACTTTCACCTCACCAAGCCAATTATCTTTTTAAGAAATTGCAATTATTTCTTACTTACTGTACACCAACTTCTGTTATAGTACCTATATATAACATACATTACCTATGCATCAACATATTGTACAATCCATCGATATAATTATCGACAACACAACGACAATCATCAACAGAATAAGTGATGGATAGTATAGGCAGACTTGCTGAAATGCAGAAAAGTGGCACAATCTACACAGAACAAAATCACTTATCTTAATAATACTTCTGTCCCTTCCGCCGACACACCAGATATCACAAAGTTCTGCAGATAAAACCGTTCCAGCGCAGAAAGGTACATAAACTAGATTTTCTTCTCTTCAGGTTCTTGCAAAAGTGTAGAATGCGCTCAACACTGCATCAGCACGTACAGCATACAGGAAACGCAGCACAGCAACCTCTGTAACTGTTGACTTGAAACAATCTGCAAACGACTCCTCAAAAACACTTCACATTTAGTTAAACTTGACTGTCTACCAACAACATGTCAACTTCCCATTATAATGTTCCACCGTGTTGGACACAGTAAACCAATTAGGTCGAGGACTATGGAGCAATGTGAGGATACATAAGCCACGCCTACACAAGGCTTTCCTATCACGCTAACTCCGTGGGTTACATTCCGTTAAATAAACTGGCCCACCACTGTAAACGTACTGAAAGTTACTGATGGGTTATTAAATATTATTATTATGTGATCTGACTGATCTTGGATTGAATGAATGGTGATGGGTGTTACCTTAATGTTACACTGTTCATACGCCCACACAGAGCAGAACAATAATTCTTATATCACGCGAATGTCAAAATATCAAATTCTGTAAGACTAACATACCACTGCTACACACGAGATCCTGCTATTGACTTCAATCTGTTTGTTGACCTAAATTTCCGCCACCCAGGCTATTTACGCGAATACGTAGGTGTAAGCTCCTTCTAAACTGAAAACCACCACTGATACCTCATGTTAGTGGTTGTGTGAGTGAGTGGCGTACCGTGTTAGGAGGGTTGATTGAGTGCGTGCGTGCTGGAACAATCACTCACAACACAGGTACGCACGTAGAAGTCATAGATGGTTATAAACGGCTAGTGTATGTTAACACATTAACTACCGAATTGAAAAACACACTGTAGCCGAATTAAATTTTTTCCCATTTTCATCCTTTAGGAGTTTTGCACAAAGTAAGCTGTAGTTTTCGTAATTGTTTACAGATTTTTATGAATTACACGTCATTTTAAAGATAAATGAATGTACTATTACAATAAACACCGGTTGTAACTCTAATAGAGGTTGTTGCTATTTAACGGCCCTCAGATGGCCGAGGACTTGCAATATTTTCACAATCATAACTGCTTGCGCCCCATCTCTATCAAAATCACAATTTCAATCAATGTGCACACCGTTTTCACTCTTGTCCTCGTCGCTAGATCTATCAGTCAATTGTTGAAACACGTTTCTATCCTATTCAGCCGTTAGACGAGATGTACACGCATTTTTTGTAGTCCTATCCCTAGTTGCCACGGTAAACAGTTTTACACGATTTGGTAACTAACCCAAAACGCTGAAAAATATGAACATAATATCAATTTTCCAGTGTTCTACAACAACCATTCTTTGGGAATTTGTTTTCTGGTGGCAACTTAAAATCTCGAACCAGATCAGAGAGTGTTTCAGTACATGTTTCATTCGTTTTATTACTAAAATTAGATTGGCGCTCTGAGCGGCTTGCGGTCCAAATGTGATTATTTTGTGAGCCGCTGACAGCGGCTTGCGGTAGTTAATGTGTTAATAACGTTTATTACACCACAACACGTTCATGAAATACACAGAATATACAGTCACAATTAAGTACAAGTCATAGCAATACAATAATACAGTGCTCCAGTCACATCTCCACTTCTCATAACCATTAGCGCTATATAATATTACCACTGGATCCTCTCAGCAACGGTCGGCATCCCCGTGCTAATATAATGAATTCCTCAAATATGCCTCATCAGAGACGCTCTCAACATTGGCGCTCTAATGTAAATAATAAATGGCCTCATCAACGATGCTTCCAACATCAGCATTATAATAAATAGACGATGGATCCTTTTCCCCAGCAAACGGTTGTCCTCACCGTGCTATCAACAACAAATTCCTCAACTATGCCCCATCAAAGACGCTCTCAACCTTGGCGCTTTAATGTATGTGTGGATCCTCTCAATAATAACGATGGCCTCTCAAATATGCCTCATCAAAGACGCTCTCAACCTTGGCGCTTTAATGTAGATGTGGATCCTCTCAATAATAACGATGGCCTCTCAAATATGCCTCATCAAAGACGCTCTCAACCTTGGCGCTTTAATGTAGATGTGGATCCTCTCAATAATAACGATGGCCTCTCAAATATCATATAGATCCGGTTAGCCAACGGACATCATCCTCGCCGTGCTAACTACATCAATGGTGAATACTTTCGGCAATTTCTCGCACGACTGCACTCCCTGGCAATCTGCAGTAATCTCGCCTTCACTCATCTTGACATTTATATATTCAAACATAAGTCCTGGATCCTTACCTCTTCAAAAATACTCACAAGCACAATTCTCCAATAAACTCAGAAATTATAGGCCTACACAAAAAATGGCCTCTATAACTTTTGCACTGCGCAGGCATACTCGAAACACACACTGTAGGACCGACCTCTCCCGTCGGTACCCAAAAACAGAATGCTTTTTTGTTCACACACTAGACCCGCCAAAAAAGACACGAGACTCGGTTGTTTAAAAAACACAACTCAGTCTCGATAATTGCATGGGCTAGTCACACGAGCTTACTCACAGCTCAAGACAGTTCAGAGAAAAAAACATCTCCGCGATTTGAACTGACCAGTGTTCGCCACTTGGAAACTTCTCGATCACACGAGGGAATTCCCCTAATACTATTTTAACTTAACATCAGCTTAATCAAGCAACGTAACCCGTAATCGAATCTATTTGCTTATCATTTTCAAGATCACCTCCCCTTGATAATATTTACTCTGTAACAGTCTTGAAGACGCTTGACGACCGTTAAATCATGAGACGTGCTACAGCCACCAGACTTTACTATTGTAAAGAAGGACAGTCCAAGGCATCTGTTGGAACCAACAGCGGCTGAAGCAGACATCAACTGACCCCATGCCGGAAGATAAGTACCATAACAGCGCAACCAAAGAACATTTCACAATTTTCCACCAAGTTTTAAATCATCCGATGATGATAAATATCAGCGCTTCTTTTTTATAAACAACTTTATTTACTTTACATTGTTGTACGGGATCATTAAACCTATTTACCTATAACTGTAAAGCTATAGTTGGTTTAATCAATATGGAATGAAGTGTATGTCTGCACCCATATGACTCATATTGTTTTAAATACATAACCAGAAAGAGCTATTAGATTAAGATTTTGCTGACTCAGAAATACAAGCTGGGGGCTCAGAAATACGAGCGAAAATATAGTACCTCACAGAAGGGGCAGGGGAATAATACGTTCATGACAGCGTAGATGATCTCAGCTGTTATTCTTGCTTTTCTTTAAAATCCTGTGATGCTCCCTTAAATAGAAGCAGCATTCTTCTATTTATAACTCTGTGAAAGAGTAATCATGGGCGAAACTTGATACCTTGGAAAACCCTCGTCATTATACTCTACGTCTGGCCATTGTTGGACCACAAATGCGGAGCAGGGGAGACAATACCATCACAGAATATATATAATAATGAATGATCACTATTTTTAGTATTTTATTTACTTCCTACTTACCACACTTTGATCAAAGACTATTTGTGATAATAGTACATAAAATTAATCAGTAACAGTGTTATTTTTCAGTATCACATTTTATAAATATTATCACAGTATGGATTGGTTCGCCAAAAAATAGCATGTCCTGAGTCGAGTCGCTAATGCAAAATGTGTGACTCGAGTGTTGTGTTGACTTAAGTCCGACTCGAGTTCGAGTCTATTGACTGGAGTCGACAACATGGAAAGCAATATTTAAAAAACAGCAATGAACTGTAAAAATCAGATAGACATTCACTAGGTTATCAAAGGTAGAATTCTAATCACGTGTGGTAATGCAGTATGTATTCCAAACATTATTTGCCAAGATTGTTTATGGTGGAGGAGTAAATCCATGAGACTTAGGACCACATAGTGACCTATCTGGCGGACCTTTGGCGGAATGGGAACAATGCCGCGCTATGTGATATAGACAAGCAGCCATCGATTTGCATCTGGTCGTCTAAAACTGGCCGGAACTATGCAAAACTATGATAGTTTCCTCCCCCTATTTATAAAGCTGACTAAAATTCTAATAGGGATTTCAATTTCGCGTGGGCCGCACAAATTCTGTTATCATTCATCCTAGCGCCTTATGCTGCGGTGATAGACGAGCTATTTGTGAAGGTTTATTATCCTCGGATTTATTCACTATAAACCGTGTCACGCACGAATCCTGCCGCGTGCACAAATAAATCGCCGGAAGATGGCGTTCTCTCTCTCACAATTTTTATTTTTATTTTCTGCCATTTTTGGAATTACTTCTTCTTCGTTCAGTGTCAAATAACCACATCTATCTCTCTTATAAAACTGGCAGTCCGTCTCAGGCTTCTGTCGTCACCATACAGTTTCATTCTCAACTGGGTTGGAGAAGGTCACGCTGTTAACCTGCTCCTCTCGTGGACCCAGCTGTTTTGTTTGTTCTCCCCACATGGACACATATCTGTCTGTCCTCCCCACATGGACACATATCTGTCTGTCCTCCCCACATGGACACATATCTGTCTGTCCTCCTCACATGGACACATATCTGTCTGTCCTCCCCACATGGACACACATCTGTCTGTCCGATTTTCAGTTTGTTGAACAGATGGTATCTGAGTCTGTAATGTACTGGCCTTAGTCTGAAAATGATCTCTTCTTGGTAATGTATAGTATGGATCAGCATTTTCGGTCTTAACTGTGTAACTTCAAGAGCTACGGCACTTGAAAGCATTGGCAAAACTGCGGACATGGTATCGTGCTAGCTTTGGAACAACGACAGTGGGAGTTGGAATTCGATACTGCAGTGCTGATATATATATATATATATATATATATATATATATATATATATATATATATATATATATATATATATAATTGGTGCTTGCACAGCAGAGCAGGTCTGGGAGGTACTAGCTATGTGGCCGCACCGGGAGTCGCATTGGGTGAGGAGCTGAAATTTGTGCTTCCACCTAAATTTACCTGTTGTGATTGTATCTTGGATCTAGCCTCCGGATACTGGATTGAAACTGGCTTGTTTTGGAGTTTAAAGTTCGGACTATTTTTTTAATTTTTAAATTGATTGTATTTCTTGAATTTAAATTTTTCGATTACTGTGTCTTTATTATTGCTTTAAAAAAAAATACTGTGGATTGGTCGCCCACCTGTAATTAAAAAGAGAATAAAGAAAAATATCACCAACCATATGATCTTCAAAAAATACTTGGCTTGGATCAATTTCGACCAATGTTATACATTTTTAAAAAATCATAATATTTTGTTTTTAATGCACTAATGAGTTTATTTATTTTACTTATTATAAGGCAACGTCGTCCTAAGAATATAACGAAAATACTGAAAAGCTGCAACCAAACAATTTATTACTATTAAACATACTTGCCTATTTCCACGGACTTGGGACGGTAAGTATTAACTCTGAAGTTTTCACTTAAAAAAATGTTAAAGCTACTTCTAATCCTTTGACCTATCCTCTAATGGTATCCTTGGTCGTACTACTTCTCATTCTGGTTATCTGTGATCTCCTTACCAAAGAAAAGGATACAATAGGGACATCTTTGAAACGCGCTAGGTTTTAAAATTGAATTTTTTCCCACGCACAAATGCCACCTTGTGAGGTTCTGTTGAGTGAAACCCAATCACAATTTTAGTTTAGTTTAATTTCTAAATTTCAAACCTACCGCAATGTAAGGTTTCTCATCTTTAGTAAATGTTACCCCCACCAACATTCTGAACATTATTGACATAATCATGTAAGTTGTGCCCCTTAAGTGTTATTTTACCAAAACTATTATATCACAATACCTGCCCTTAATTATTACGAGAGCGTGATTCGTGCAGTGAGGACATAGCTACGTAAACAGGAAGCGAGCTGGTACAGGGAAGGCATGCATGCCATTGTTTCGGGCTGGCGTAAGGCCGTAGAAGTGGACGGAGGAAAAATAACACGTGTAAAGGATACATTCAGTTATACTGTGCGTGAATTTCATACATTGTGAATAAATAGTTTCCAAGAAAAATAAATGTAGGGCATTACTTTCTGAGCAACCCTCGTACATCAGACAATCTCTTCCAAGGTTGCACTCGCTTCCCATATTTGTTTAGTACAACAAGACATCTTGCTTAAGGTTATTAAAAGTATATAAGGAGAACTGCCGTAAGACGGGGGTAAAACAGTTGAATGGGAAAAAGAAAAAAAAAAAAAAACACACACACACACAACCAAATAGTAATACGTCTTACAAGGAGAAAGGACAAGAAAAACTTACGTTGCGGCCACAAGACCTTCGTCAGGGACAGACAAACAAGAGACAGGAGGGAAAGAAAATGAGAATTAAGTAGAGAACATGAAACTATAAAAATAAGATAAGAGAAAAAAGCTCCCTTGTGTCCAGTCACATGTGAAGCAAGATGGCTGCCACTAAACCAGAAAGAGGAAGTCGATAGTACATTAAAAACAAAAAATAAGAAATAATGAAAACAAGGACTGGAAAAGAGTGAGAAAAAAAATAATAATAAATAAATAAAATAAAAATAAAATAAATAAATAAATAAAATAAAATAAAAAACAATAATTATTAATAAATAAATAAAAAAATAAAAAATGTATATATATATATATATATATATATATATATATATATATATATATATATATATATATATATATATATATATATATATTATTATATATTATATATATTATATATATATATATATTATATATATATATAATATATATATATATATATATATATATATATATAAATAAAAAAATAAATAAAATAACATTAAAATAATAATAATAATAATAATAAAATAAATAAGCACATTAAAAAAAAAAAAGGGTCTCAGACGAAAGAATGTTGGGTATTCAAACCGTGTGGTTTGAGGCAACCCATAAGATAGATGAGGCGTTGTTCCTGGCGAAACCGACTGTTGGCGTCCGAGGAACAGGATCTGATGGCTGTCATCTGGATGTCAGTGGCACCGTGGTGGTCAGGGCCATTGAAGTGGATGGCCACAGGTGTGGATTTAAACTGAGAGATGTCGTAGAGGTGTCTGCAGAATCGGTCGCCCAGTCATATGCCCGTTTGGCCGATGTAAGTAATGGCGCAACGTTTGCATATAATAGCATAAATGACGTTGCGTGACTCACATGTGAAGCCATGGGTGATGGTGAACTTGGCGTTAGGGAACGAGACTGAACGTGTTTCGATAACATACTGACATGTCTTACATCGTGTACGGTTACATGGCTTGGTTCCAAAGTGGCCATCGTTGAAGGCTTTCAAACGGCTGTTGACTAGGAGGTCCCTCAAATTTTTATCCCGTCTATATGCCAGCAAGGGTGGCTCACTAAACGCTTCCCTCGCTGCTGGGTCAGCTTAGAGGAGAGGTAGGTGGCGATACAGGATCCTTTTGACAGCAGTGCTGTGAAGGTGATAGGTCATTATTAACTTGACTCTATCAGAGGAGGTTTTATGCCGGGGTTTGAGGGTCTCTAGACGTGAGATAGGGAGAACACACTCTAAGGCAGAGGTAAGAACATCTTCTGGATACTGTCTGTTACGGAAGAAGTCCAAAAGTCCAACATACCTTGTGCTCGGCATAGAAAGTTGTCAACATCTTGGCATAACCGACGGAGGCGGAGAAGTTGTGAGAAAGGCAAGGAATCCGACAAGCCGGAGGATGAGAGGAAGTATAAAGGAGGTAACTGTGTGCATCGGTGGGTTTGTAGTACACCGACGTGGTGAGATGGGGGGGGGGGGGAGAGAAATGGTGACAACAATGTCAAGGAAATTAACAGAGACAGTGGAGATGTGAGAGGTGAATTGGATCGCCGGGTGGAAGTTGTTAATGAAATTAATGAGCCTAGATAGGTCAACCTCTGGCATATCAGTGAGACTTATGCCATCATCGATGTATCTATGATACATCAATGGAAAAGGTCCAGGATACTGCTGCCACATCTGATACTCAAGGTAGCCCATGAAGAGGCAGGCATAACTGGGACCCATCTTGGTGCCCATGGCAACTCCACTTATTAGGTCAAAGAACTGTCCATTGAACTTAAAGGAATTGAGTCGAAGGACAAGTTCTGCAAGGCGCAGGAGAGTCTCTGTAGCGATAGAGGGGTGTGTGCGCTGGTCCAGGAAAAACCGGAGAGCTCGGAGACCATCAGAGTGAGGAATGGAAGTGTAAAGCGAGCAGACATCCAACAGAAATAAACGGTAGGTACGGTCTGGGGAAAGCTGGATAGAGGAAAAAGTAATAAGAGCATGGTTTGTGTCCTTTAAGAAGGAAGGAAGCAGCTCTACAATAGGCTGGAAGATGCCGTAGAGAAAGTCTGATATACGTTCGGTAGGGCAGGCACACGCAGAGACAATGGGTCTCCCAGGGTTGGAGGGTTTATGGATTTTGGGAAGCATATAAAACACAGGCTTGCCCAGACCACTATTGTCAATACGGAGATGAGAAGCGCTAGAAGGTAAGGACTTGTTGGCGATAAGACTTATGATGGTGTCATGGACCAGACGATTGTTGAGGACTGTCGCATCATTGTCACGGCGCTGATAGAAGGAGCTGTTAGTGAGCTGCTTATTACCTTCTTGGAGGTACAGGTCCTAGCGCCATACCACAATGGCACCTCCTTTGTCAGCCGGATTGATAACAATGTCATCTCTGCGGCGGAGCTTAGAGAGGGCATGAGACTCATCAGAAGAAAGGTTTGAATAACGCAGGCGTTGAGGTTGGAGTTGCTGAATGTCGTGGAGGGTATTCTGAATATATAAATCTAGAGCGTGGGAAGCCCCAGGAGAGGGTGTAAAATGTTTATTCTTGGGAGGAGCGAAGCGTGCAAAGGCATCATCTGATTCAGCCTGCGATCTCTGAGGACTATCACTGTTGCGGAAATGAAACTGAAGTCGCAGACGGCGATGAAACCGATGGACATCTTGGAGGAGATTGTACTGATCAGAGGATAATTGGAGAGGGACAAAGTGCAAGCCTTTGCTGAGGACCTAAAGCTCCCTCTCAGAGAGGGCAAGATCAGAGGGAATACAAACAACCTGGGAACGAGATGGAGTAGAGGAGGCAGGGACAGTCTCAGGGGTAGGACAGAGGCAGGGAAGTTTTTCGTTCAGTCTCGTTCCCTAACGCCAAGTTTACCATCACCCATGGCTTCACATATGAGTCACGCAACGTCATTTATGCTATTATATGCAAACGTTGCGCCATTACTTACATCAGCCAAACGGGCACACGTCTGGGCGACCGATTCTGCAGACACCTCTACGACATCTCTCAGTTTAAATCCACACCTGTGGCCATCCACTTCAATGGCCCTGACCACCACGGTGCCACTGACATCCAGGTGACAGCCATCAGATCCTGTTCCTCGGACGCCAACAGTCGGTTTCGTCAGGAACAACGCCTCATCCATCTTATGGGTTGCCACTTTCTTTTTTTTTTAAATTTGTTTATTTATTTTATTATTATTATTATTATTTTTTTTATGTTAAGTTATTTTATTTATTTATTTATTTTTTAAATTTATTATATATATATATATATATATATATATATATATATATATATATATATATATATATATATATATATATATATATATATATATATATATATATATATATATATATATATATATATATATATAATTTATTTATTTATTATTATTTTTATTTTATTTATTTATTTATTTTATTTTTATTTTTTTATTATTATTATTAATTTTTTTTCTCACTCTTTTCCAGTCCTTGTTTTCATTATTTATTATTTTTTTGTTTTTAATGTACTATCGACTTCCTCTTTCTGGTTTAGTGGCAGCCATCTTGCTTCACATGTGACTGGACACAAGGGAGTTTTTTTCTCTTATCTTATTTTTATAGTTTCATGTTCTCTACTTAATTCTCATTTTCTTTCCCTCCTGTCTCTTGTTTGTCTGTCCCTGACGAAGGCCTTGTGGCCGCAACGTAGGTTTTTCTTGTCCTTTCTCCTTGTAAGACGTATTACTATTTGTGAGTGTGTGTTTTTTTTTTTTTCCCATTCAACTGTTTTACCCCCCGTCTTATGGCAGTTCTCCTTATATACTTATATCATACCCCATAACTGACTGCATTGTCTCCCTGTTTGCTCACTTTTCACTTTTATCTCCTCTATTACTTTCGATCTATTCACCTACTTTCATTGTTTATTATTTTTTATTTATTCTTTATATCTATTAATTAAATTATTTTTATATTTTATTTTATTTATTTTTGTATGTGTGTGGTCTCACTCAATTTGCCACTATGCCTTCACTGAAACACTTCATTAATTCACTTCGGTCTTCTATAACCACCTCCTTCAGCCTCTTACCACCTGATATATCTCGCACTGCAATTGATTTTGCATTTGCTACATTCAAGAAAACTAGATTCACTTGCCATCTCCACTTTATCCGCACCTGCCTCCGCCTGAAAGTTCTCCCTCATGGCTTCACTTCTCACTTCAACCCCTCTGCTGGCCAAATTCACCCTCGGGAACATCGCCTCTTACAGCGCATCGAGACCACATGTGGGTTCCAGCGTATGCGAGCTGTCGCAGCTATCCATTCCCGCCTCCTGGCAGATATCAGTGCTCAGCAGTCTCAGCTTCTACTCCGCTTACGTAGTCTCACCTCCAGCTACTTTCCTGCCTTCCCCATTATCCGCATTATTATCCATACCCTCAACCGGCAATTGTATGACTTTTTATCCGCCCAGAAAAAGGACAAACTTTCCTGCCTCTGTCCTACCCCTGAGACTGTCCCTGCCTCCTCTACTCCATCTCGTTCCCAGGTTGTTTGTATTCCCTCTGATCCTGCCCTCTCTGAGGGGAGCTTTCGGTCCTCAGCAAAGGCTTGCACTTTGTCCCTCTCCAACCATCCTCTGATCAGTACAATCTCCTCCAAGATGTCCATCGGTTTCATCGCCGTCTGCGACTGAAGTTCCATTTCCGCAACAGTTATGGTCCTCAGAGATCGCAGGCTGAATCAGATGATGCCTTTGCACGCTTCGCTCCTCCCAAGAATAAACATTTTACACCCTCTCCTGGGGCTTCCTACGCTCTGGATTTATATATTCAGAAAACCCTCCACGACATTCAGCAACTCCAACCTCAACGCCTGCGTTATTCAAATCTTTCTTCTGATGAGTCTCATGCCCTCTCAAAGCTCCGCCGCAGAGATGACATTGTTATCAAACCGGCTGACAAAGGAGGTGCCATTGTGGTATGGCGCTAGGACCTGTACCTCCAAGAAGGTAATAAGCAGCACACTAACAGCTCCTTCTATCAGCGCCGTGACAATGATGCGACAGTCCTCAACAATCGTCTGGTCCATGACACCATAAAAAGTCTTATCGCCAACAAGTCCTTACCTTCTAGCGCTTCTCATCTCCGTATTGACAATAGTGGTCTGGGCAAGCCTGTGTTTTATATGCTTCCCAAAATCCATAAACCCTCCAACCCTGGGAGACCCATTGTCTCTGCGTGTGCCTGCCCTACCGAACGTATATCAGACTTCCTCGACGGCATCTTCCAGCCTATTGTAGAGCTGCTTCCTTCCTTCTTAAAGGACACAAACCATGCTCTTACTACTTTTTCCTCTATCCAGCTTTCCCCAGACTGTACCTACCGTTTATTTCTGTTAGATGTTTGCTCGCTATACACTTCCATTCCTCACTCTGATGATCTCCGAGCTCTCCGGTTTTTCTTGGACCAGCGCACGCACCCCTCTATCGCTACAGAGACTCCCCTGCGCCTTGCAGAACTTGTCCTTCGACTCAATTCCTTTGAGTTCAATGGACAGTTCTTTGACCTAATAAGTGGAGTTGCCATGGGCACCAAGATGGGTCCCAGTTATGCCTGCCTCTTCATGGGCTACCTTGAGTATCAGATGTGGCAGCAGTATCCTGGACCTTTTCCATTGATGTATCATAGATACATCGATGATGGCATAGGTCCCACCGATATGCCAGAGGTTGACCTATCTAGGTTCATTAATTTCATTAACAACTTCCACCCGGCGATCCAATTCACCTCTCACATCTCCACTGTCTCTGATAATTTCCTTGACATTGTTGTCACCATTACTCCCCCCCCCCCCCCCACCTCACCACTTCGGTGTACTACAAACCCACCGATGCACACAGTTACCTCCTTTATACTTCCTCTCATCCTCCGGCTTGTCGGGACTCCTTGCCTTTCTCACAACTTCTCCGCCTCCGTCGGTTATGCCAAGATGTTGACAACTTTCTATGAAGAGCACAAGAAATGTTGGACTTCTTCCGTAACAGACAGTATCCAGAAAATGTTCTTACCTCTGCCTTAGAGCGTGTTCTTCCTATCTCACGTCTAGAGGCCCTCAAACCCCGGCATAAAACCTTCTCTGATAGAGTCAAGTTAATAATGACCTATCAACCTCACAGCACTGCTGTCAAAAGGATCCTGTTTCGCCACCTACCTCTCCTCCAAGCTGACCCAGCGGCGAGGGAAGCGTTTAGTGAGCCACCCTTGCTGGCATATAGACGGGATAAAAATTTGAGGGACCTCCTAGTCAACAGCCGTTTGAAAACCGTCAACGATGGCCACTTTGGAACCAAGCCATGTAACCGTAAACGATGTAAGACATGTCCGTATGTTATCGAAACACGTTCAGCCTCGTTCCCTAACGCCAAGTTCACCATCACCCATGGCTTCACCTGTGAGTCACGCAACGTCATTTATGCTATTATATGCAAACGTTGCGCCATTACTTACATCGGCCAAACGGGCATATGACTGGGCGACCGATTCTGCAGACACCTCTACGACATCTCTCAGTTTAAATCCACACCTGTGGCCATCCACTTCAATGGCCCTGACCACCACGGTGCCACTGACATCCAGGTGACAGCTATCAGATCCTGTTCCTCGGACGCCAACAGTCGGTTTCGCCAGGAACAACGCCTCATCCATCTTATGGGTTGCCTCAAACCACACGGTTTGAATACCCAACATTCTTTCGTCTGAGACACATTTTTTAAAATTTGTTTATTTATTTTATTATTATTATTATTTTTTAATGTTTTTTTATTTATTTAAATATATATATATATATATATATATATATATATATATATATATATATATATATATATATATATATATATATATATATATATATTTATATATATATATATATATATATATATATATATATATATATATATATATATATATATATATATATAATTTTTTTTATTTTTTTATTTATTAATTATTATTTTTTTATTTATTTTATTAATTAATTAATTTTATTTTTATTTTATTTATTTATTATTATTATAATTAATTTTTTTTCCTCACTCTTTTCCAGTCCTTGTTTTCATTATTTCTTATTTTTTTCGTTTTTCATGTACTATCGACTTCCTCTTTCTGGTTTAGTGGCAGCCATCTTGCTTCACATGTGACTGGACACAAGGGAGTTTTTTTCTCTTATCTTATTTTTATAGTTTCATGTTCTCTACTTAATTCTCATTTTCTTTCCCTCCTGAATCTTGTTTGTCTGTCCCTGACGAAGGCCTTGTGGCCGCAACGTAGGTTTTTCTTGTCCTTTCTTCTTGTAAGACGTATTACTATTTGTGTGTGTGCGTGTATTTTTTTTGTTTGTTATTTTTTCCCCATTCAACTGTTAAGGTTGTTGAGAGGCTTGTCAGAAAGGATTTCGTGATAAGCCTGGTGTCCATATTGTTAAAATGACGATAACCTTAAGGTTGTGCCATATTTTTGCACCTCGCTTCCACGTTATATCTTAAACGATCATCCGTTTTAACACTAGTAGACTCATTCACCAGATGAGCGGAAGCAATTATGCAATCTAGTGGGAGGATAAATGGCTTAATACGTCTATTGCTGGTATTAAGCAAACAAGTCAATTTGAATTGACCCCTGTCTTCGTTAAACATCGCCGAGTTAGAAAGAAAAGATAGATAGGTCAGGAAGGTGACAAGCTGGTAAAATACCCGTGGTGTCAACCCGAGAATACGATAATTGTCGGTAGAGGAAATGGAAGAGTACGATAATGATCGGTAAATAATGTCAGAGAGAAGAGTAACATCAGAACAGACAGAAAAAAATGAATCGGATGAATGTGATTCGCTTGCATAGCTAGGCGGGGTTGTCGCACGGAAGGTCCTGTGTTCGAGTCCTGGGTAAGCCACTCACATCTGTTGTTTTTCTGTTGTCTAGCGTTCTACTTCTTTATTTCTTACGAGTGCCTGAAAACATACCTTTATGTTTGTCTAATATTTAATTACAAAGCAGTATTTGTTCTCGAAACCCCAGAGCAAGAGAGGCAGAGGTAGACCAAGAAACACACGAAAAAAAATTACTGGAAACAGAAGTGAAAATGATGAGGAAAACGTTGAAAGAGCTTGAGTTAGTGGCACGTGACAGGCGGACTTGGCGTGAATTTTGTTTAAGCTGTATGCTCTTTGGGGAGCTAAAGGGTATTGACTAATTGATTGATTGAATTATCTCTCGGGAGAGACAAATTCAGAAGATCAAGTATGGCATTCTTGTTACGCTCTGTATATTACTTTCTATCATCTTGTTTGAACTTTGAAGTACTTGATGTCACTAACATGACACAAAAGAGCTATATCCAGAATAGAAAAGACGTTGATCAGCATGGGAAACATTTAGAGATAAGTATACTGTCAGGAAAACTACTTATACTGTGGATTTCAATACATAAACACTTTCATACGTGGCTCGTACCACTAGAGGACGACCACAGCATACAGTAGCTGACAACAATTAATCATAACACCTTTAACAGGTAAGGTCCCTTTTATTAACCACTGCACACACGGAAGCCACACACGGTTAGCAATACATATGAAATACAATGCAACAGAAATTCCAATATAACTTGCAATAGCCAACAACTCAATCTATCAGTATCATACCCACTGGTATGTTCCTACCGGGTGAATATCACAATGACTTTCGATCACCGGCTAAATCATGTACTAAGATCAGGCAAAACTAAATCACAAATGACTCAACATCACCGGCCTAAGGAAATGCCACTAGATAATACATTATCACTCTAGAATTAAGCAATTTAATCCAAACCGCATGAAGAAAAGGAAAGCACTAAATCTGAACAATAATGGCAAACACTTCCCAGCAAAAATGCTGACAGGGAACATAAAGGCGACCTGCACCGGACGCTGGCCAGAACTCTACTGCTTTTTGCGCCAGAATTTGAGTCCACTTCCCTTCCGGTCAGCTAACCAAACGGGTTTTCACATTATATCAATGTTTTCACTCTCAGCGTGACCAACCTGATATTTCGGCGAACATATATACTGTGACAACCACCCCCCCTAAGAAAGAAAACGAAGTTTTCTTCCACCGGAGGAGTCACGCCCAACCCCCTTCGGAGTGTGGACGAACAAAATGCCGAGACAGCACCTCCTCATCTGCCTTGAAAGTGCCAAAGTTGTTCAACACCATTGTCATTCATGCCTTCTCACTCTATGCACCAAACACAATATGAGCATGAACTAATCTACCCCAGGTACTGGTTAGTTAGTTGCTTATCCTTTACAGGACGTGGCAATCAACCCCAGCTTTTATTGGCTGTTTGTGATTTTTCTAGGCAATTTTTTCATTCAGTAGTTTGCCATTGCTTTCTGAACGGTACGGCGCTTATACCATTGTTAAAAATCCACACAAAGCGATCTGCTACCAAACCGCCTGCAGCAGGTTTCGAACCTGGTATATCTGGATTATGAAACTGCGTTCATATTCATTAGGCCACAGACGCCGACAGGTACTGGTAGTCGTGAAAAATAACAACGACTGTCCACACCTGGTCTATCAACAACAACATATGTTACATTTTAGTTATTCATATCTAAGCATCAACAATAGTAACCAATCTCATAGTATACACAATCCTTTCTACACGCTATAAATATATATTATATTATAACATGGTTTAAACATACGTTCAATATAACTCCATAACACATTGCCTTTATGGCATCATCATACATACATTGCAAAGCATAACATATTATAGCATAAACATGCATTGCAAGGCATCATATGATATTTAGAAGTTTACAAAACACTCATATTCATATGAGAATAGAACTGGGGGCATTGGTCAGACTCTAAGGTTCGGTTCGCGTCAACCGAAACATCTTACTGAACACGAACCCGAAACCTAACCCTAGCTATTGCTGAACTATCAGCAGGTGGTTATGAAGCAAGGACATGTGCTTCCACCTGACTGCATCACGCGCACCCACACCTATTCGCAAAAGTCACCCGTGCCATTTTGGTATTGTCGCGCAACGACAATACCTCCACAAATCTAACCGGCGCGACCTCATCAAACACTCTTCTGAGTGTGCGCCAACTAGCACTCAGGGGAACGTTCCGCACAGAAACTGTGCGATCACTAGCTTTCGGACCCTCGTTTAAGTTTCTACTGCTCCTAATCATGTCATTTGGTCCTTGCCTCGAACCACGTCTACGATGTACCTTTTGGTCATCCCCTTGGGAGTTTGGTGATGCTGAGCCTTTTCTCCACCCACACTCCTGGCTTTATGCACTCCCCGTACATTGCAGACGATTAAATCGGCAATCGGATCCTCAAGGACGAACGCATTCACTCTACCCGAGAGGAACGGAGTGTCCACATTAATACTCGCCTGGGGGTAAGACTCCACTTTGATCCCGAACGTGGTGCATTTTACAGTTTTGCCTGTAAGGCAGGAGTCGTCGATGCACGATCGACGCACCCCAATTGTGGTACATCCAGTGTCCCTCAACACGGAGACTGGTTTCATTTCCACCATGTCTTTGTGGAGATCAACCTTGCCAGTCTCATGGACTGCCGATAGACATGGTGCCGCATGCCCGCATTGAAGCACTAACCTCTCGTTCGCGTGGAACAGAGGGCGACACCCCGCACAGTCCTCGCTGTTGATTGTGTCCAACACCACCGCGGAATTCGCGTGTTCGATCGGGGTAGTGCATATGTCAGCATAATGACCCCTGCCACCACAATTGGTACAAATGCGCTCCTATTTCGGGTCATCAGGTGTAATCATCTTAATGGGGCTTTTAGATGGTGACGATCGCGCATCGGAGTCGGAAGATCGACTCTCTGAGGACCAACTCCTCTGCTTGGGATGTTTTGCTTTGTACCAAAACCGATCTTCGTCCCGTGACTCTTCGAAAAGTACCTGCTTTCGCGTTTTGTACTCTACGTCGTCGCTATTACTTTTAAATTGTCGGTTCTGCCAACTCGGTCGACCATTCCGATGGGATCGAAAGTTCCCATAATTACCTCTATGTGGCTGATAGGGACTGGAGGGCTTCTCATACGTCTGCTCTTGGCCCCTGTCTACATTACCTGACTGATTTCGCCAAGGATAGCGCTGAACTTTGCCGACACCAGCAACTAAAGCGTCTGACAGACCTGACTTCTGAATGGGTTTGCCCGGGTGGGCAAGGACATGAAGGTACCCCATTTGGGCCATAGAATCGATGTCCTTTAACTGGGCTCTTGGAGAAACGCCACCAACTCAGTAGAACACGAGGACAGAACTTTGTCCCGTAGCAACAAATCTCGCAAGCCATCATAGTCCTTACACTGTCGATTTTCTCATCAAAATTCGGCAGACGCAGTCTAAAGGGACGATGGGACCCCCCAGGAGTCGAGTTCTGACCACTCGCACCCACCTCCAGTCTCTTTAATTTTATTTCCTTATCAATCCTCATTCTCTCCTTCTCTAACTCTAACTCTCTATCTTCTCTCATCTTCTTTTCTTCAAATTCTCTATCTTCTCTCAACTTCTTTTCCTGTAACTCTTTATCTTCTCTCATCTTCCTTTCTTGTAACTCGAATTCTCTATCTTCTCACATCTTCTTTTCTTGAAGTTCTCGCTCTATCTTCTTTTCTTCAAATTTTCTATCTTCTCTCATCTTCTTTTCTTTGAATTCGTATTCTCTTCTTTTTAGCTCTAGCTCTTCAGCACGAGCATCTCTTAAGGCCTTCTGATTCTCAACTGAATAAAATTTGGCTTTAACAAAATCCATCAGTTCTTTCTGGATGTACCCACATTTCTTGCCTATCTGAATGAAAGCCTGTAGGTCCATGGTGTACCCTTAGAATACTCACTATTATCTCTTACTATAGATAATTACTATGCATCTACTCAAATGTTTGTACTTCACTTATATCACCAGATATAAGATAACTCTCTGATAACCAAAATATGCAGTAATAATAGTAAATATTGATATCATTACTCCAATTTACACACATATATATATATATATATATATATATATATATATATATATATATATATATATATATATATATATATATGCATGTAAGTATATATCACCTCACCTCTCACTGTATACACATCATCAAACTTTATCTCTTATAGTATAAATCTAGTCTTACTTTACCACTTGGCTAATGTCTCATTACTCTGAAAACTTGGTCTTTCCGACCACTTAGTCTCTGTGATACACTCAAAGACCCTTACAATAGTCGACAGTTGTATAACAACAGCTGATGAAACTTTCTGGAGCTATGACACCACTATACCAACTTGACAATAAATCAGCTTTTACTTCAAAGTCTGTCACTGGCACCCACACTGGTGCTATACTCAGATAATACTTCAATTATAATTAATCTTAATAATCTGTGTTATGCAAGTGTTTCCCTTGGCAAAATGAGCACTACACAGATGAAAAGACACACACCCGAAACTACGAAAACAAAATCCCAGTCACGAGGAATAAGATGATAGACCAAGAAGAGCAGAGGTAGATTAATATATACAATGCGTGACTGTGCACGAACGAAAACAAGGGATACCTGTAAACGTATTTACAAGATAGAACGATGGAACAAGAGAACACACCACTTAAACACAACAAATGAATTATTGAATGTACACGACAATGTAAATACAAATTACAAGAATACGCTTAACACCAACAGGGCTTGGAATGTTAAGTAGGGCAGTCGCAGGAACACCCTCTGCCTTACTCCTCCACTAAACATACACAGCCACACCCTATAAAGAAATCAGTCTAATTCAATCTTTTCCCACAAGTATGCCAAGAATGAATTAAACTCACCACCCGTCCTCCCTTGAAGACACGAATATAATATAATACAATAGACTAAACAACAACTACAGTCAACAATGAAGTGCTGAAAGCTATCTCTTTCACTAGGCACTAACAAATCACTCCAGTATAACATATTATACAAAAATTACAAACAAACTTAACTGAAGGTCCAACGACGCTTGATCAAGAAGCTTCCTCAGCACTGGGGATGAATATGAGTACACCACGAACAAAACACCACAAATTTCCCAAAATTCAGCCTACTATAATCTTCCAGAAACTCCAAAACTACGGAAGTCTGTGTGTCAGCATAACATCCTTATGTCCTTTGGCACGGTACTGCAACTAATATCCAATCGAATACACTGTCTTGCACGGAGCTATGAGAGCACAGTCTACGATAGAATCATCATGTCAGGTAACCAGGCTTACACTCGTCCACGTGCCGGAAGAATAAATGTATGTCACTTGGCACTCTGTTATGCTAGTGTCCACACAAAGTACGCTTAATCGTTGATATTCACCCCTGGCCGGGCACATCAGTGTGGTAAGGTAACGTCACAGGCGTTGATCTTCACCCCTGGCCGGGCACATCAGTGTGGTAAGGTAACGTCACAGGCGTTGCTCTTCACCCCTTGCCGGGCACATCAATCAGTCACTCGGGCTAACTTATCAACCACAACAATAGACCAACCGATCCCTCCTGACGACACACACAGTCAGTCACTCGGGCCAACCCATCAACAACAACAATAGACCAACATATCCCTCCTGACGACACATACAGTCAGTCACTCGGGCCAACCTATCAACAACAACAATAGACCAACCGATCAATCCTGACGATACACACAGTCAGTCACTCGGGCCAACCTATCACCAAACACCGCTGCTCCGACTGGATCGCCAACTTCCTAGCATTATGCTACAAAGTATGCCTTGTACTATCTCAAAATGATACGCTCGAAGCAAGCTATAACTTGAATTTATTACCTGCACACAAAAATTCTCCTCGCAACTGCCACTAAATTACCACAGTACACTAGCAACACGTTGTCACACACTGTCCAACAATCTCTGAACCTGAAAATTACAACCGTTGCCTAACTAGGTCACTGCATTATCGAGGGCACTCGACAGTAAACAGTTCACGATTACAGACTGACCAACATAATGACTTGACACTAGACGACCGAAAATAACTCACTCACTATCCTGGCTTAATAACAACTATGAAGGCGCCAAAACACTACGGCTACAACCTTCAAACACTCTGTGTGCATAATTCGGTCTGGCCTGTATATCGTAACATAGGCACTACGGCCTTTTGGAAACAGCTCTTAGCTGTCCACAATACTCTATAGACTACTGTAAACACCGCTTACAGTTGTCAGGGCGCTGTATAGACGTAGCCCCCAGCTGTCAGGAAAACTACTTATACTGTGGATTTCAATACATAAACACTTTTATACTTGGCTCGTACCACTAGAGGACGACCACAGCATACAGTAGCTGACAATAATTAATCATAACACCTTTAACAGTTAAGTTCCCTTTTATTAACCACTGCACACACGGAAGCCACACACGGCTAGCAATACATATGAAATACAATGCAACAGAAATGCCAAACGGGTTTTCACATTATGTCAATGTTGCCACTCTCAGCGTGACCAACCTGATATTTCGGAGAACATATATACTGTGACATATACGTTAGGGAAGAGAAAAGAAGAATAAAGAGCTATTGGTGGACCTCACTGGCAACATGCTAGATATATTCTGGATAATAACTATTCTAGACTGGGACCTAATTAAAAATGTTCTTATCAATGATTGGACTAGACTGGGGCCAGATTAAAGATTTTTTTGTTAATGATTGGACTAGACTGGGACCAGATTAAAGATGTTCTTGACACTGACTGGATTAGACTGGGTCCACATTAAAGATGTTTTTGTTAATGATTGGAGCAGACTGGACCAGATTAAAGATATTCTTGGCTGTGACGGTATTACCTCCCCTGCTTTGCAGTAGTGGTCCAACAGTGGCCAAAACTCAGGAGCATCGATTATAGGCTTCAATGGAGTCTATTTTTACATAAGATTACTCTTGACAGAAATGTCGACAGAAGAGTAGTAAAGCTTCTATCACATGGGAGTCTTCATAAGATATTCAGATAAGCGAAAGCCATGCTGGCTGTCACTGAGCACGTTTATTCTATAATCTGCCGACACTTTTATGAAGAATTTAGTAATGGTTTATTCTAGCTCGTTAAGCCCTGACCGCTGAGTTAATCAGTGGAATTATTATTATAATATAAATGTATAGCTCTGTTTAGAGTGTGTGTTTAGTAACTGCGAGACAAACATGTAGTACAATTTAAAAAAAGATTGAATCGAAGTTAAATTTGTAACATTACAAATAACAAAATTTAATAATCACTTAAGTTTTAACAGTTTAAATAATTTGAATATTTATGAAAAGGACTTTCATCACTTGGATGGGATTTAACTGAATAAAGGAGGTCACTTTTGGCAGCGGATATTTTCACTTAGCTGCCACTGGTAGTTTCTTCTCCCGCTGGGTCAGTTCCTTTCACTCTGCTCTTGCTCTGTGCCGCACGTTCCCAGAACGTCACGGAGTAACGGCTATATTGGTTCTGTTCATAACTATTATGTCGATATCATTAGGTAGCTCGACAGGGCTCCTTGTTTGGTTATTTTATACGGAGTCATTTATTAATACAGGAAGTGACGTCATACCTTTATGGGGTAGATTGGCAGACGTGAAACTAGGAATGCAGAAGGCAGAGATCGTCTGCAGGGACTTCGACTTTTGTGTGTCATGGCGAGTGGACGCATGTATGTGAGCTCCTGAAAATTACATAATTATTCTACATCCCTATGTTGTTCCATAACTAGTACATCAAGATCTTTTGTGAGGTGTATCTAGCTATCTTCGTTTAAAGGGAGAATGTATTCTCAATGTCGAGTATGCATGGATATTAATAAATAATCTGGAAATTGAAAAGGACAGAATTCCAGACATGAACTGACGGCTTAGTGTTATATCGACGACTGCATCTAATATGCCATCTGCATGTTGAAAGGAAATGTATTTTAATTTGGAGCATTGTGAATAAATGTGAATATCGTCCACTTCGTCCTTTTGTGGCTCAATTGCTTTAAATCGATATTGGCTTGTTGCGGTGTCTACTTTTTCTACCCTAGAACTGATCTTGGCCACAGTAACCATCCGGTTACTCAATAATGACTTTTACAATATAAAAAACTCGCAACAGCTCAAATGGGGGCCTCAAACCGGGATCTGAACACGTCATTTTCAACTGTGTCAAGTATGCCATATGAATTTTCAAGTCGAAGGACTGTTTTTAGTACGATTACGGTACCAGGCCGAACATACAAGGGTATTTGTGTGGGAATGAAAGAACATTAATTACTATTGAAATTTTTCAAGTATCTGCTTCAGAAGATGAAGTTTATGGAGGAAGCAACTTTGTCTAAATAATTTGCTACCATGCAGTTTTATGCCCGATGATGGCTTGCAATCAAGATTTTTTCACGAAGTTTATCAAGAGGACGACGTATAAAATGGTGGTCCTGTTCAAGTGCGCAGATTGTTGAATTCTAAGTCTAACTCTGATCACTACACTGTATTTGGATCGTCGTTTCCTGAGGCGGAGGCTGATGCCAAGAGGATTTGTTTTTGCAAGAAAAAACAGATAAGTAAATTTATTGATACATGTAGTGTGTGGCTTGAAGAATCTCTTTTGCCAGAGTTCTTTCTTTTTCATGTTATATGTATTGCTGTATCTACATGTTTTGTTATAGGCGGGTTGGTTGGTGGGACCTATGAATTCATTATACCTCATCGATGGTCGTGAATTCGTAGGCGTTCTTTAGTTTCTGCATCTGATATTTTCAACTTAAGGGGCCGGCGAACATAGCTGTGTGTTACTGCCTTGAGTGAATTAACCAGATTCATTATTTGTCTAGTTGTGAAGGTTCTGTAATTTTTTATTTGTTGTCAAGTTAATTGTATTTTATTTAGTTTATTCTCCATTATTGTTTGTAAATTTATTCATCTAATCTTGCTATCCCTCAGTTATTAGATGTAAAATATGTTGTGAAATTGTGCTTGTATTGTCATAAGTGTGGTAGAGCCAAATTTCTTTTCATTTTTGTATAATTCATACATTTCTGCCTTAGTATTTTTCATTAGTATTTTCTTCGGTTTGCTTTTTCCACAGTTATACTGTAATCTTGTTGGTATCTCTAGTTTTTTTGCTCATACAATAACATCTATAATTTTATGCAGTTGATTGATCTTGAGTGGTGAAATAATTGTTGCTAATATTGCTCACCTATTGAATATATATTTTATTTAGATTATTATTGAACAATTTGGAGTCACAATATTAGTGAAATATGTCTGCCGTGGAATATTTTCTCATGCAAGGTAAGGAGTTTGGGTTACAAGGACCAGCTCTTCAGAGTTTTATCATGGTCCATCTAGAAAAGGTAGAGAATGGGGGATGGGATGATTTTTCTATGGAAGAGAGATGGTATAGGAGAGAAGATGAGTTATTGGAGGTTGTTGCAAACAGAGAGCAGTCAATGGATGATTTAGACAAAGAGTTGATGGCACTAAAATTGCAGGCCAATATTGATAGGTCGAACTTCAGATCGTTACAAGTGGAACGTGCAAATTCTAAGGCGTCATTAGAGACTGTCTTGGATAAAAATAAAACTTTAGACTCTGAGGTTCAGGAACTCACATTGAAGATTTCGCAAGATAGCGCCGCAGCCTATCAGTGGAAACTTCACATACAAGCCATGCACATTCATGATTTATCAGATGAAATTGACCGTTTTAAAGCAGTTACCCTGTCAAGGGAAACGTTGAAAACACAAATTCAGGCACAGGTTGCTCAGATTCAGGGACTTATGTTTCAAGTTGCCCGACTACAACCACATATTGAGAAAGCACTAAAGAGGAGATTGAAGAAAATGGCAAGGGAAAAGAGAGCCATGAGTTAGAGACGAGGATACTACAGGAAACTCAATCTCATGTCCCTCAGCTTCAGGAGTTGAAGTTGGAGGTAACGCGTCTTGAATCAATTGTTCAGGAAAAGGACATAGCAATCCGTGACAAAGAACAGTCTTATGTGCAACTCGAAAATGAGTATAAGAAAAAAAATAGCCGCATCTGATACTTTATTGCATAAAGAAAAAAGTAGAACGGTCGAACTCAGACAGGTAAATGCCAGGCAAGGTGAGGAACTCTCACGGAAAAATTGTGAAATTATTAAGTTACGAAATATGGTTGATAGCTTGTTAGATATCGTTTTAAAGCATACAATATTGGCACCCTCGGGCGACAACAGGTGCGATGTGCAACATTCAGGCAATACCAAGGGTGATGTTAACGGGTCATCTCGCTCTAGTAAAGAAAAAACCTCTTTTCGAGGCAGATACAATTTCCCTCGTGATCACTGTCATGACGGTGGCCCCAGTCCAAACAATACGGCCGTATCTGGGACATCTTCTTGGCGACATGCCAACAACAGTAAAACGGTATGATGAACTGTTTAACAGATCATCCTATAATCACAGGGGAAAATGTTTCCCATAATCGACAGGATCAGGTTACATCTGGGCATGAGAAGCCAAACATAAATACTAAACACAACGCAAACTTACAGGATCTGGGTCATAAAAGTACAGACCAGTTCGTTCAATGTGATCTTAACGTGACCAATGTCATTCAGATTGGTTCAATTTATTTTGATCAGGATCGCTGAACAAAGTTTTGTCTTCAAAAGACAGTCAATGCTTATGTTAAGGAAGCATTGACTGGACTTTCCGGGCAGTCTGTCATGACATGCTCAAATGTGACTAATAATACTGTTCAGCATCCTCAGTGTACACTACATGCTCACAGTGCATCTACTCTTAAGAGTGCAGATGAGGTCGTCAAAGGTGACACAACATTTTCTAATAGCAGTCAGATTGGTGCACTTAATGTTGATATAACGGATACTACAAACTTACCTGATCATACTAGACCCATTACATCTGTTAAAGAAGGTTTAGCAGTACCTTATGAGCATTCTACGACATGCTCCAAACCGATAGGATCGATTTCTGATGAACATCATACTCAGTTCAATCAGTACGATACATCATATAATAAGGATACGACATCCACGAGAAAGATAAATGACCATGTTTCTCATTCGACTAAGGGTGCTTACCACCCCTGCTCACAGTGTCGTGACAATAGGATGCCTTATGGTGGTAATAGTGCATACTCATGCACCGTTCTTGTGCGAAATCTGCCACCCGGCACTACATGGCACGCACTGGGTGACTTTTTCAAGTTCACTGCTGACGTGAAATTTGTACGTCTTTTGTCCATCAACAGTTTAAATGATAAGGAGGCAATTATTTATTTTTACTCCAATGTGGATGCACGCATGGTCGTCTATCTTGACAACGGTGCTTGCTTTCGAGACCATTGTCTTGATGTACAATTGATAAATGATTCCGCACCACACAGATTTTAATGCATTCTTGTGCACATTTTGTTTTCTTTAATCCTTTTTATTTCAGATATTGACTATCTCACCCGCTAGTTTCTTACGATTGTTGGATTGTGTATACTTCACTCATTTTGCAACTTATTTTGCTTCGCATAATTTCAGTTTCTAAATCAGATATCTACTGGAGAACAAGTTCAGAGTGACACAGTTTTGAGTGATGGTGATGGTGAAAATACAAAATTTCTTCCTCCCATCATTGAAGAGTCCTTTGATGATTTCCAAACTATTGAGGAATCATCAGATGTCTATTTCGACTCGAGTGAATCACTGGTTGATGATGATATGGGACCAGCCACATCCATCATTGATGATGTGATACGTGGCATGGTTGATGTCGAGGTTAATCGGTTGTCAAGTTTAATTTGGTCGTATACTCTTCAGTCAAAACTGTATATTGGCTGTTTGTTTTCTTTTTTTTCCTTTGTCTTTTTACTATGTGATTTTTCATTTTCATGTAGGCACATCATGCATATTCATATTGCTTCAGCCTTTTTCTTTCAGATGCTGACATACCATGATTTCATGTGGTATGTACAAATCACTACATTGGGTAGTGTAGCGGTTTTAACAATACTACTTCTTATTTCAGGTGCTACAGGTCGTGTTACACCATTTAAAGAACATAATAACTTCATACTGGTTCCTTTAGAGGGACGTGAATGTTTTCTTTCCACTAATCACGTACAGGAGGTCTTGTTTCCCATTGGTACTTATGATGAGGCTAATAATGTTATCCATTTTAAAGGTCATTGTTTTGTAGAATGCAATCATCTTGAAACTATACTTTGACTATTTTAATGCTATTTTCTACGCCGAACCTCTGCCTTTGTTAGATTCTCTACTGGATAGACTATCTACAGCTACTTTTTTCAGTAAATTTGATTTGTCTAAAGGTTATTGGCAAGTCCCCTTGTCGGACAGACCAAAACCTTATACTGCTTTCGCTACACCTTTGGGATTGTTCCAATTTAATTTTATGTCTTTTGATCTCGTTAACGGTCCTGCGACTTTTGTTCGTATGATGCGAAAAATTTTCTCTAATCGTGATAACATAATTACCTATATTGATGATATTTGCCTTTTTCATCAATCTTGGGAGGAACATGTTCTTGGAATTCAGTCTTTGTTGAATACTCTTCGTCTCCATCAACTTACTGCTAGACTTTCGAAAACTAAAATGGGATTTACTGAAATTTTTTTTCTTGGTCATAAAGATAAAGTAGGAGCCGGTTTTCTTAAACCTGAAGATTCCACTATCTCTAGAATCTTGAATCTAGAAACTTCTAAGACAACAAAACAGGTTCGCAGTCTTTTAGGTATTGTCGGATTCTATAGAAAACTCTTGCCTAATGTTTCAGAAATTATTTCAGTTCTGTCTTCGTTATTAAGAAAGAACTCCCCAAATAAGATTGTTTGGTCCCATGCATGCAATGCATCTTTAAATTTATTAAAGACTAGTTTTTCAAAATCACCAATTTTAAGATTGCCTGATGCTCGATTTCCTTTTATCCTTACAGTCGACGCCTCTGGATCAGGAATCGGTGGTACACTTATGCAGGAATTCGATGATTGTCTACATCCAATTCTGTACGTCAGTCGAAAATTGACACCCACCGAGCAAAAAATCCTATTGTGGAGCGTGTTCTTCTGGCTGTTGTATTTTGTTTTTCAAAACTACAGAGATACCTCATTGGAGCAAAGTTTGTCTTGGAGACAGATCAGAGAGCCCTGTCCTATCTGAAAACTGCAAAAATTCGTAATGAGAGGGCTGCCAGAGCATCACTTGCGCTCCAACCCTACGACTATGTAAGTCGTGCCATCAAGGGCAGTCAGAATGTGGTTGCAGATGTATTATCACGTTGTGTAAAAAACTCACTATCACCTGACAAGTCGACAAATACAGGTACCTTGTGAGGTTACAGCTAACGTATTAACTGACTTCGTGACGTGTTGACCGGTGGAACATTGCATTTTGGTAACTTTTTTGGCTGACAGTGCAGATGCTGATGGGAATTTACAACTTTATTGCTACGGTCCAGGGATAGAATGTACAATGACTCGATGGGGAATGCCAATGCTGAGAACTAACTTAAATTTTCTCATCTGAAATTGAAGAAAATCTCTCAATGACTCTTTTGACAGTTATTGATCGCTTCACTCGGCACCTGATGATGATGAATGCTGATATCGCCAATTTCAAGTATTAACTCTTTCTACTCAGCGCACTACGTGGATGTCGTGTACCTTATTAACAGTGGTCATACTCGGTTTTTGGGCAAACACACACACATTCATTAATAATCTAGGAATACTGTGACTTTTGGATATTTTGAATGTAAATTTTGGTTTATTCTATTATTGGGAACGGCGTCTACAGATTAAGGGACATAACTCCAGAATGCTTCGCATGATCATGGGGACTCACCAAGAATACTCCTTTCGTGCCTTTTTCGGTTCGCTATCCGTTTGGACCTTGCACACTCGTACTTTAAGGTGAACATACTATAATATGGTAGAGAATCATGGACATTTACTTTGTGCTTATTTGGAAATATTTTCGCTGAACTTTGGTTAAATATTCCATTAGTGTGTATAATACTATTACACTATGCATTTTAACTACAATGCTTTAGTTAACTGTTAAGTAATTTTAATTCGCAAGATAAAATTCGGTTTTTGATACAAGACATTAATGCCCTCACACTAATTATTGATTGAACATGTTGAGGATACTCCATAATATTGTCAATTTGTACCACACATCAGCAAATTCTTATCTAATTGCACACACAATTTCGTTAGGTGCAAGAGAACATTTTTTTAATGGGCACCACAATACACTTTTTCTACAAGTACTTCATATTTACACGTGATTTTAATCTTTTAGTATACGATGGTGCATTCATTCACTTTACCAATATGATTGGCTGCCTCATTTCATCTATTTACGCTTTTACATATTTGTTTATTCTTTAATGCTTTGCATTATTGCTGTTGACCAATAAGTTAATTAATTGACAACTGATACTGGACTTGACTGATAGGTGTTATTGGACGGTGTGAGGTATGTGAGTGCATGTATTGCTACCATCATTTTTTAATATGTTGGGTACTTTTAGTTACGGCCACCTCACAATGCCGTTAAAAAGGATTTTGTTCGTAGTAGACTTTGGCTCTGGTTTTAACCAATTTCCACACTTTTAGTGTTAATTTGCTTACCCTAGGGCATAAACCTGGGTGCTATGCTATATCGTGCTTACATTGAAATTTGATGTTACCTCATTTCACTCTGGTGATTTTCTATTCACACCACGGGAATAATGAAAACTTTTTTCCATTATTTTTGCGGGGGTGGGAGTAATGTTATTATTAAAATTCATAACGATTGTGTCGATATCATTAGGTAGCTCGACAGGGCTCCTTGTTTGTTTATTTTATACGGAGTCATTTATTAATACAGGAAGTGACGTCATGCCTTTATGGGGTAGATTGGCAGACGTGAAACTAGGAATGCAGAGATCGTCTGCAGGGACTTCGACTTTTGTGTGTCATGACGAGTGGACGCATGTGTGCGAGCTCCTGAAAATTACATAATTATTCTACATCCCTATGTTGTTCCATAACTAGTACATCAAGATCTTTTGTGAGGTGTATCTAGCTATCTTCGTTTAAAGGGGTAGGGGGGGGGGGTATGGATTCTAAATGTCAAGTATGCATGAATAATAATAAATAATATGGAAATTGAAAAGGACAGTGTTCCAGACTTGAACTGACGGCCTAGTGTTATATCAACGACTGCATCTAATATGCCATCTGCGTGTTGAAAGGAAATGTATTTTAATTTGGAGCATTGTGAATAAATGTGAATATCGTCCACTTCGTTCTTTTGTGGCTCAATTGCTTTAAATCGATATTGGCTTGTTGCGGTGTCTACTTTTTCTACCCTAGAACTGATCTTGGCCATAGTAACCATCCGGTTAATCAATAATGACATTCACAATATAAAAGACTCGCAACAGACATTTACACTGCTTTGAACATGTAAGTATTATACTTAGAATGTACATCATTTCTTCCATCTTTCCCTCCCTGCTCCATAAGAAACCTGTAACTACTTTATGCTTTTAGTTCTCTTTACGAAACTATCAATAAAGCAATCACCAGCCCTTGCAGTGGTGGTTCATGAATCATCGTTCTAGATACTGCAATTGCCAGCCCCAAATAACTTTGACATCCAATAGCGAGTTTCACACATTAAACTTCACATGTTAATATATACATATATGTTAGGTCACATGTTAGTAATAAAACAGAATGAAAATGCACTACTTACGCCAATCTTGGGTACAGACGTTTTGCTCAGATGAAATAGTTAAGGCATTGGGTTAGGCCTCTTACACGTGTCTGGGATGTCTTTAATTTTACAATAGATTCCCCTCTGACTCCGTGTTTCTTCAGTTTCCTAATCCGGGATTCCTTATTAAAATGTAGAGATTTCCTGTGCTTTTTTTATCTGGTTCTCCAATAAAAGGTCCAGTTAACAAAAAGGAATTATGAATCTATTCTTCACTCTGGCGAGGTCTGGTGTTGTTTTGGCGAGCGTGCACTTCACAGTGAGATAAAACTGCGAAAATGGTCAGGCTATATTCCCCTCAATGTTGTTATGAATCTAATCAGAAAGATCCAATGATTTCAAACAGGTCGGGTGTGGCACTTTCAAAATATTTCCTACTTGGAAAAACTTTGCAAAAGGTCACGTCTCCCATATATGGAAATATGATGTCTTGCATACACTCTCACCAACACATTTGTAGACTCATATTGTCTAAAATGTAATAAATCCGTGATTATTTTAAACCAAGTGACCGGGAGCGATTATATCACACTTGTCTGCCCACAGGTGTCACACAGACAGTAATCTCGTTATTTGTCGCATGAGTGCTCAAACTCCGTGTCTTATCGGTAATTTAAGCCGATAGCGCTGGCCGATGTAAGTGTTAATCTGCAGCGCCTATAACCAACAAATCTGGGTAGCGCCAAGCAAATGTGATGTATCATATCAGCCGCTCCTGCAAATGTGATATTTATCACCTACAGGGTGATTTGATCAAATCAAATATCTGCGACATAGCAGAAAAAAGAAAGAAGAAAGAAAGAAAGAAACGAACACACAGTGCGATAATTGACAGCACATAATTAAACATCAGTAGCACAAATGTACCGATACTGCTGGAGAGAACCAATGATTGATAGAGGACGTCCATTTCGTCACATTGGCAATGATTGGACTAGACTTGCACCTAGATTAAACATGGTCTTGTCACTGATTGGACTAAACTGGGACCTAGACTAAAGATGTTCTTGTCACTGATTGGACTAGACTGGGACCTAGATTAAAGCTGTTCTTGTCAATGATTGGACTAGACTGGGTCCAGATTAAAGATGTTCTTGTCAATGATTGGACTAGACTGGGACCAGATTAAAGATGTTCTTATCAATGATTAGTCTAGACTGGGACCAGATTTAATAAGACGTTCCAGCCAATTAGTGGACTCGACTAGGTCTAGATAAAAGATATTCTTGCCAATGACAGGACCAGACTGGGACCTGATTAAGGATGTTTTGGGCAATGATTGAACTTGACTGGGACCAGAGACGTTTCGGGCATTGATTGGACTAGACTGAGACCAGAGTAGAAAGGTATCGAGTAATGATTGAAGCAAACAGATTATATATATATATATATATATATATATATATATATATATATATATATATATATATATATATATATATATATATATACGTCTATATGAAAGATTGAAGACAGATTAGATATATAACGGACATGGACTGGGCCGGGAGTAGATTGAAGAAATGGCAGACACAGAGAGACACAGATATGCAAAACTGGGAGAAGATTAATAATCGACATAGATCTGGATCAGAAGAGCAACAAATTAGAGATTGCTTGACACAAACCTAAACTAGAGTGTGATAAATTCTCCTAGACTTTCTGTCGATTTTCTCAGCGTTTTACTGCCCCTTTCGTATCTTTGATTTTTGTCCCCTCCCCTCTACTTTTTCCTTGAGGCTACTGTAAAATTCATGACCCCTTCAGTGTCAATCTTCATTTAGGCAGCCTCTGAAGTCTCTTCACTTATGCGTCTTCTGCTCGTCTACACAGAGCCGACGAAACACTTTCATGATTGTCACCGTGTATTTTCAGGTATCTTTGATTCAGGGAAGAGCTACCTATTTAGAATTCATTTGCTTTCATCTATAATCTAACTTTCCGCGGGCAGAAGGGAAAACGAGAACACCTACACGACCAGGGCCTTTTTTTGTGTCCCTTAAGCTGTGCGGTATTCGTACCCTAGGCAGGGCGGACGCTTTTCAAATCTCCCAGTACTTCGGGGACTTAATTCTGTTATCTTTTGGTATCGGAGAGAATCCTCGTTCCTCCAGAGCCTTTATCAGTGGCGAGTCCCGCCGTTCTTTGTGGCCAACTACGTGAACAGAAAGAGAGCAGACAATAGTAAAACAATTTCCCTATATAAGCTAACACTTAACTTTTCCTATTCACTAGCAGCCGGCTAACATGGAATTGTTTGTGAAGTGGATAATCGAGTCATAGTATTTCAGTTACTATAAGTCAACAGATACTTTTTCTGTTAGGAAAGCGACACTTAGGTTAGAATTACACTGGGTTACTACTAATACTAAAAGAACTTTGGTACATATTTCTCGGTTAATTATTTCCTAATCTTAATGAGTGAAGTGTTTTGCTAAATAAATTATCTGTAGGGTGGAAATAATCTCTCTGAAGGAATAAAACAACCTAACGTTTTACTTGAGAAAAATTCAAAATTTAATTAATACTTTCGACCTCACAGGTCTTTTGTGTAAAGTGGTCGAGTTTTTGTGTGGCTGGTCTCTAGCAAAAGGGGAAAGCCCCAAGGCATTTGCAACTTGTATCATTTTATTATCACTGTATTTATTGTTGTCGCTTTGAGCAATAAATGCCCTTTACTCCAGGCGAATTATAGGAGCAGCCTTAATATTTGTTTATATTATATTTTGTCACTACTCTGAGCTTTACGCTAGAGACAATACCGTTACGCCTGCAGCCCTTGATGGTGTCAACAGTCTGCCAACTATGGAGGAGCTGGATGCCGAACCAACATTAGAGGAACTCAGCAAGGCCATTGATAGCTTGGCCTCTGGCAAAGCACCAGGCAGTGATGGGATTCCTCCTGATTTAATCAAATGCTGTAAGAGCACACTATTACATCCCCTGCATAGGATGCTGTGCCAGTGCTGGGAAGAGACAACTATTCCTCAAGACATGCGAGATGCCAAGATTGTAACACTGTATAAAAATAAAGGAGACAGAAGTGATTGCAATAACTACAGAGGCATCTCTCTTCTTAGTATTGTTGGTAAGGTTTTTGCCAAAGTCATCTTAATGCGACTACACAAGTTAGCTGAGCGCATATATCCAGAGTCACAGTGTGGATTCCGAGCTGGCAGATCAACAACAGACATGATCTTCTCTCTCCGCCAGCTTCAGGAAAAATCAAGAGAGCAGAAAAGACCATTATATATCGCCTTTATAGACCTCACAAAAGCATTCGACCTGGTTAGTAGGGATGGACTCTTTAAAATCCTCCTGAAAATAGGCTGCCCTTCTAAAATGCTGGAAATGATAAAGTCATTCCATGACGGCATGAAGGGAACAGTCCAATATGCTGGAAGCACGTCACAGCCCTTTGATATACGAAGTGGCGTTAAACAAGGCTGTGTTCTGGCTCCGACCCTCTTCGGAATCTTCTTTGCCTTACTCTTGAAACATGCATTCAGAAATGCAACTGAAGGAATATGCCTTCACACTAGGTCAGATGGCCGTCTGTTTAATCTTTCAAGGCTGAAGGCAAAAACAAAAATCAGAAGGGTCACTATAAGAGACTTGTTGTTCGCTGATGATGCTGCAGTAGTCACTCAAAGCCAACAGGAGCTTCAGAGCTTGATGAATCGCTTCACTAAAGCATGCAAGGACTTTGGCCTCACAATAAGTCTAAAGAAAACGAATGTGCTGAGTCAGGATGTGGGTGCTGCACCAGTTATCACTATCGATAACTATGAATTGGCAGTGGTGCACCACTTCACATACCTAGGGTCTACCATCAATGACAAACTCTCACTGGATACAGAAATCGACAGCCGCATTGGCAAAGCTGCAGCTACCTTTGCCCACCTCACATCGCGTGTTTGGGGAAACTCTAAACTCACAATGAAGACCAAAGCTGCGGTATATAATGCCTGCGTCACCAGCACACTCCTATATGGCAGCGAGACCTGGACGACCTATGCTAAGCAAGAAAGAAGGCTCAATACCTTCCATTTGCGGTGTCTACGCCGCATCCTCGGCATCTCGTGGAAAGATAAAGTGACAAATGTCGAGGTGTTGTCACGTGCTGGCCTTCAAAGTATGTATACGCTTCTTAGACAACGCAGACTTCGCTGGCTTGGCCATGTTCGCCGCATGGAAGATGGTCGCATCCCAAAAGATATCTTCTACGGACAATTAGCAGATGGCAAGAGAACAGTTGGGCGACCACAGCTGAGGTTCAAAGATGTGTGCAAGAGAGATATGAGGGCACTGGACATGGATCCAGCAACATGGGAGGATGAAGCTGCCGATCGCACTAAGTGGCGATGCTATTTACGGCACCACCTCAGATTGGGCGAAGAGAGGCTCACACAAGAAGCAGAGGTGAGGAGAAAACGTCGAAAGGAGCACCAGGAAAATAAGCAGCTGAGGGCTGTCACCTCAGGGGCGCATTCCCATAGTCAGTTATGACTGAAGGGGCTATTATTATTATTATATTTTGTGATTGTGAGCTTCCCATTATAGCAAGGGACCCTGAGAGGTTTTTTTATGGGGTTTTTTGTTGTCGTAACCTTGATCCGGAACCATCAGATCGAGATACACGTCCTCTGTTTATTTACCTTTTTTGGCCGTAGCGAGCTACGCCTGAGGATTTGGGTCCACGTGGGGCCGACACCCCAGCGCGAAAGCTCTTTGCGAGCTGCAGGGTTGTGTTAGGAAGACCAGCTATTGTACCTGTACTTTGTGAAAATGGAGAGGGGTGATTTATAATTTGTGAAAAGTGGAGATGGGGGTTAATTTTCACGTATGTAATAATGGTTATAAATTACTGCTATGTAATAATGAATACCATTATTACGGGTGTTATTTATGTATGTGTGGGTATGTCTTTTTTCAAGCAAGAGCCGGTTCAATCGCTCGCCATTTAGGGGGCAAAACATCGATTTAATTGTAAAGTCAGGATAGAGCAGCAGCCAAACATCCTCTTAACCCACACTGTCACGCAGTCACTAAGTCATACGGAGTCTATTTAACAACAAATGTGCTGGCATACATATTATAGTGAGTCTACTAACGCGCACAGCATCGTTGCACAAAAGGGTACTCAGTCGCCTAGTGAATTTGCCCCTTAGGGCCCAGATCTCATCAAGCTTTATAGCCCAGTGTGTTGGGGCAGCTATCGTTGTGGAATAAATTGATCTATTTTTCTACGGCCCCTCGCCATACAACTTCAGTACCTAGGCATTGATCAAACCGAAAAGGTCAATTCTTCTTAAGCTGTGATTCTTCTTCAGGGAAACACCGGAAGAAGCAGTGTTATAGAAGAAAGCCAGGATGTTGTACATTACACAGCAGACGGACTACAAAGTTGGATTAGACTTGGTTTTGTTCACGCTGAATCTTCGCTGCCAACTCGACAGGCCAAACGCCAGAACATCACCAGGAACAATCTGTGCATTTGTACTACTTTGAAAGTATTGTCCTGGTCAGTGTCGTGACATTGTGCGTACTGTCGGTTCAATGTTTTATGGCAAAACTAATTTCAAATGTGAAGCCCTACATCTTAGTTTTGTTTTCTCATTATAGAAAGAAAGATTATATATATATATATATATTATATATATATATATATATATATATATATATATATATATATATATATATATATATATATATATATATATATATATATATATATATATATATATATATATATATATATATATATATATATATATATATATATATATATACTTACTTACTTACTTAGTCGTTCCCCTTCTATCGTGAGGTGTAGAGGTTTGGGAGAGAGAGCGCCAGACTATCCTATCAGATGTCTTCCTCCTGGCCTGGTTCCATTCTAGTCCTCGGTCCTTCGAAGATTGTCTAATGTTGTCCTCGGGGGTGTTGGGAAGTCAGGTATTGGTAGTACCTCTGGTGAAGGAGCTGTCATGCCCTTTTCAGGGCAGCTCAGCCACCTTTGGTCCAAACCTGGCATCCAGCTCTCACCTGTGGCTCCTCGTAGCTGTCAGCATGCGACAGCGGCCACCCCCGGACAACGGCTTTGACAGGCCGGCTAAACTAGGTGAGGGTAGCCGAATGGTTATAAACCTTCGGTGAGTTAGGGTCTGCCTACCCATGCATGCGAAGACTGGATTCGATAGACTGCGCGGAAGAAACCACCTGTTGGTTCAACGGACATGACGGCGATTACCAGCAACGCGCTGTGGAGCGTAAGGAGCACGGCGAGGCACGTAGAAAGCCCTGGTCATCCACTGCACCTGACTTCATCTCCAGTCGTCTTGACTTGTCTTGCCACTGGATTGAGATGGACCCAGGCGAGAGAGTGAGGTCGACGAATTGCGCAACTCTTCCTCACTTTAATCCAAATCACCGCGCAAGTCACTCTTTCATCCATTCATCCATCCACTCACAACAAGTCCTGTGGCGATGGGCGAGCGGCGAAGCGGCCGGCGTGGGTACGCTGGCAGTCGTAGTCGCAGACCTACACACAGGCGGCTCAGGCCATATGGTCGTCTTCCACTGATCGGAGCAGCAGTGGGATTCGGCAGCCCCTGAGTGTCTGAGCAGCCCTCTTTAGGAAAGCACTGCTCACCTCCATGGCATGAGGAAGGGGCTAGAAAAGGTGCCCTAAACATTGCCTGCTTCACCATTACCTAACCAGCTTACCGCGGTTGGTGGGTACCCTACTTCGGCGGTCGACATATAAGAAAAAGAAAGGACAGATTTTCCCCCCTCATTCTAGGCGCATGGAATGTGCGCACTTTACTTGACAAAGACTTTAACGCAAACAGACCTGAGAGACGAACTGCCCTGATTGGGAGAGAACTGGCCAGGTACAACATTGACATAGCAGCACTGAGTGAAACTCGACTTGCAGGCGAGGGCCAACTTTGCGAAAAGGGTGCAGGTTATACATTCTTTTGGAGCGGAAGAGGAACTGAAGAAAGACGAGAAGCAGGGGTTGGATTTGCAATCAAAACAGCAATTGTCAGCAAGTTAGCGGGGGCCCCAAAGGGAATAAATGACCGACTCATGACGGTCAAGATCCCTCTGTTCTATGGAAGAAAATATGCCACCATCATTAGCGCGTATGCACCAACTATGACAAACCAGGATGATGTCAAGGATAAGTTTTACGAAGAACTACATGCAGTCATTGCATCAGTTCCTAAAGCAGATAAGCTCATCATTCTTGGTGACTTTAATGCAAGAGTAGGCTCAGATAACATCTCCTGGAATGGCACTATTGGTAGGTACGGCGTGGGTCGCTGTAACAGTAATGGACTTCGTCTCCTCCAGACTTGCGCAGAACATGACCTCCTTGTCACCAACACCATTTTTCGACTTCCTACCCGCAACAGGACCTCCTGGATGCACCCTCGCTCAAAGCATTGGCACCTAATTGACTATGTAATTGTTAGGAAGAAGGACAGGCAAGATGTCCGGGTGACCAAGTCCATGTGTGGTGCCGAATGCTGGACTGATCATCGCCTCATTGTATCTAAACTTAAAATTTGTATCCAACCAGCCAGGCGCCCTCAGGGGAAGAAAACTCAAAAGAGGCTGGATGTCACCAAACTAAAACTAAAGAAGACAAAAATCAAACAGTCATTTACTGACACCTTAGAAGACCGTCTCAAATCTATCTCGCTAGACGGCCAAAGTGTGGAAACAAATTGGGCAGCCCTAAGTGAGCAGATCTACAACACTGCTACAGAGGTCCTGGGTCCTTCCATCAAGAAACAAAATGACTGGTTTGATGAGAACTCAGATGATATAAAGCAGATGTTGGCTGAGAAACACCATCTCCATAAAGCATATTTAAATGATCCAAAATCTACATCCAAGAAAGACGCTTTCAACAACATGCGTAGAATCGTCCAACATAAACTACGCCAGATGCGGGATTCATGGCTGAGTAATAAAGCAGATGAGCTCCAAGGCTTTGCTGACAGCCATGACTTGAAAAACTTTTACCTTGCACTCAAAGCGGTCTATGGTCCAACATCATCAGGATCATTTCCCCTCCTTAATGCAGATGGAAAAACACTAATTACAGACAAGGAAAAAATGCTCCAACGCTGGGCTGAACATTTTAATAATATCTTGAACCAGCCATCATCTATTAACGACGAAGCCATCATCCGCCTGCCCCAAATTCCTATAAATGAAGCATTAGATGATGTACCAACTCTGGAGGAAACTAAAAAAGCGATTCGTCAACTGTCTAGTGGAAAGGCCCCTGGCTTCGATTCAATTCCTGTTGAGGTTTATAAAGATGGCGGTGCAGTTCTGATAGAGAAACTTCATATGATCTTCCAGCAAATGTGGCAGAGTGAAACCATCCCACACGATCTTAAAGATGCCTCAATTATACATCTATATAAACGTAAAGGTAATCGCCAAGACTGCAACAATCATCGAGGCATCTCTCTTTTATCAATCGCTGGGAAGATATTCGCCAGAATTCTTTTGAATCGCCTTACGGCTCATCTTGACAAAGGTCTTTTACCTGAAAGTCAGTGTGGATTCCGGAAAGAACGTGGAACCACAGATATGGTGTTCGCTGCAAGACAGCTACAAGAAAAATGCCAAGAACAGCACTGTGACCTGTACACAGCTTTCATCGACTTGACAAAGGCGTTCGACACGGTCAGTAGAGAGGGTCTATGGAAGATCATGACAAAATACGGCTGCCCAAAGAAATTTATCACAGTAGTGCAGCAACTGCATGATGGAATGCAGGCTAGAGTTCAGGAAAACGGTGAGCTATCAGAGCCTTTCCCCGTCTCAAATGGAGTTAAACAAGGGTGCGTACTTGCACCGACTCTGTTCAGTATCATGTTTTCTGCTATGCTGACTGATGCTTTTAGAGACGGGGACACAGGAATCGACATTAGTTATCGAATTGATGGAAAATTGTTTAACGTTAGGAGGCTTCAAGCAAAAACCAAGGTCAAATCACACACCATCAGAGATCTTCTGTTTGCTGATGATTGTGCCCTCAATGCTGGCTCAGAGGCTGATCTGCAGCATAGTGTGGATAGATTCTCCGAAGCCTGCGCCAACTTTGGGCTTACCATCAACACGAAGAAAACAGAAATCATGTACCAACCAGCTCCTGGCACAGTTTATACTGAGCCAGTCATCAAGGTTAATGGTGAGAAACTGAATGTTGTGAACAGATTCACATACCTTGGTAGCACATTATCCCAGAACATTGTCATTGATGATGAGGTGAACACCAGGATCTCCAAAGCCAGCAGCACATTTGGCAGACTATACACCAACGTTTGGCATCGAAGTGGCATTAGTCTACAGACAAAGCTGAAGGTGTACAGAGCTGCGGTGCTTCCAGTGCTGCTATATGCATGTGAAACATGGACTGTATACAGGCGCCACGTAAAGAAGCTAAACCACTTCCATACAGTCTGTCTCAGGAAGATAATGAACATCAAATGGCAAGACAAGATCCCGGATACCGCCGTTCTTGACAGAGCTGGTATCCCTAGTATTGATACTATTCTGATGCAGTCACAAATTCGCTGGGCAGGTCATGTAGTCCGCATGCCAGACCATCGACTGCCAAAGATACTCTTTTATGGTGAGATGCAGAAGGGTATTATCTATTCTCTTGTATGGGTGTGAGGGCTGGACACTCACTGCAGATACGGAGCGAAGGATTCAGGCTTTCGAGCATAAATGTTACAGAAGAATTTTGCGCATTTGCTATAAAGAGCACAAAACAAATGTCTATGTTAGAGAGAAGATAAACACCTATGCAGGCCATCAAGAACCACTTTTGTCAATAGTGAAACGTCGAAAGCTTGCCTGGTTTGGGCATGTAACTCGTCATGACTCCCTTTCGAAAACGATCCTCCAGGGAACAGTCGAAGGTAAACGGAGAAGAGGAAGGCAAAGAAAATCCTGGGCTGATAACATCAAAGAATGGGCAGGACACGGTTTCTCCACACTTGTACGCATTGCTGAGAATAGAGAGCAGTGGAGGACCCTGTCTGCTGATGCTTCCACCATGGCACCCCTACGACCCATGACGGGTTATGGGTTGAGAAGAGAAGAAGCAGAAGGGTAAACGCTCCCATGGTGGCCAAAAGAAGCGCTTCAAAGACACGTTAAAGACGTCATTAAAAACCTTTGACATAAACCCAGACACATGGGAAGCTGCTGCGCAAGACCGATCTGCTTGGCGCACATCTCTTCGTAAAGGTGCAGCAGCATGTGAATCATCCAGAAGAGCAGCAGCGGAACAGCGGAGACAAGCTAGAAAGGACCGTGAAATAAAACCTTCACATGAAGCAAACATTCCCTGCCCACACTGTCCAAGATCTTTCCAGGCCCGCATCGGGCTCTTCAGTCACCTTCGTACCCATAGACTAACCTAACATATTCTTAAATAATTGGATGAACAGAGTGGTCTTCATCACCCGTGATGGACGAACAACCAATATTGTCCTCCCAGCGGACTCTGGGTCGTCCTGGGGGTCTGGATCCCTGGCTCTTTGTTTCCCATGCTTGTCGTGGTAGCCGATCTTCTCCCATTCTGCAGACATGGCCAAACCATCTTAGTTGGGACTGTTCTACTTGGGTCTGCAGAGGGTGGGATTTTAGGCCTTGACGTATCGTCTGGTTGTGGACCATGTCTCTTCTTGTTACTTCAACCACCTTCCTCAGATACCTCATTTCTGAGGTTTGAATCTGGCTTGTGTGGGTTGTAGGCATTGCCCATGACTCGCATCCATATGTCAAGACTGGGACATAGGTAGGGCGGTATATAACCATCTTCGTTTTCTTACCAACCTCTCTCTTGCTGAGCAATTCTCGATTTATGGCCTGAAAAAGTCTCCCAGCTGCTGCTTTTCGAGTGGCCATCTCTTCTTTGATGCCTCCCTTTCGGTCTATAATAGCTCCAAGGTATTTAAAGTGGTCGACCTGCTCCAGGACCTGTTCTCCCAGCTTAATCTGAGGTCTTCTTTCTTCTCGTGATATCACCATGGATTTTGTTTTGGAGCTGCTTATGACCATCCCTCTCTTCTCCAGCTCTTCCTTCCAGACTTGCAGGTTGGATTGGAGATATGCCTCTGATTTAGCAATCAGGGCAACATCATCAGCAAATGCCAGCAAATACAGACCTGTCTCATCTTCCAGTACCCCACTGAATACTTTCTTGTTCTCTCCTTACATGCCTTAATGACATCGTCCATGAGGAGTATGAAAAGATACGGTGACAGGACTCACCTTGTCTTACACCAGTGGTGGTCCTGAACTCTTCTGACTTATGGTTTGCTGTCCTCACATAATTTATACAAGACTTGTAGAAGCTCTGTATAGCATGAATCAGAGGTGCTGCAATGTTCTTCCTTGCCAAACAGTCCCAAAGTTTGCTCCAGGGGACCCTGTCAAATGCGTTTTCCAGATCTATGAAACAAAGATGGACCTCACTCTTATACCCAAGGCCTTTTCACTCAGCTGTCTGAGTGTGAAGATTAGGTCTTGAGTACTTCGGTTTGCTTGGAATCCGCACTGGACCTCTTACAATTGTGGCTCAGCTAGGTGCCGGAGTCTCTGCTCTAGGATTCTAGAGTAGATTTTACCAGGGACACTGAGAATGGATATGCCTCTATGGTTTCCACATTGTCGATTGTCACCCTTTTTGAAAACTGGTGTTATGATGGCAATCTCCCATCCTTTGGTATGGTCTTGTTGCACCACGCTGCCTGTAGGACCCTTAAGAGTAATAGGTCGCCTGATGCTCCCATGTACTTAACCATTTCTGGTGTTATACCATCATGCCCTGCTGCTTTGCCCATCTTGATTTTCTCCAGTGCTGCCTTCAGTTCTTCCATCTTTATGTCATCTTCACCATCATTGGTTTTCTCTTCTGTGCTAGTGGTTATCATTTCTGATGCTTCACTATGCTCACCATCCAGGAGTTCTGAGAAATATTCTTTCCATCTTTCCATTACTTCCTTCAGGGCAGTAAGAAATTTGCCTTGCTTGTCCTTTATAAATTTGAGAGGGCATTGTTTTTCTTTCCTCATGTTCTTTAGGGTCTTATAGAACAATTTCTGGTTTTCTTGTGCATCTTTTTCTAGCTTTTCTCCAAATTCTTCCCAGGACTTCTGTTTTGCTGCTAGCACCTTGTTCTTTGATTCTGTTCTGTCACATATTCTCTATATTTCTCCATTTGTCGTGTTGTGTTTTTAGCTCCTAAGTATTGTTTCCATGCCATTTTCCTCTCTCTTATTTTCTCTTTGACTTCCTCTGTCCACCAAGGTGTCCTCTTTCTCTTGTTCCCAAGTCGGACTACACCACATGCTTCTGCAGCACCTGTCTTTATGATGTCCTTCAATTTAAGCAAGAGGGTTTCCAAGTCACCACGTTGTTCTTCTGTGTTGTTCACCGCTGCAGCAATAAGCCCCTGATATCTGGTCTTAATTTCTGGCTCTCTCAGCTTGTAGGTCTTAGTGCTCATTTCTCCCGTTCGTTTACTTAGTTTCTTGCGTGATGTTGGGCAGTACCTAGGCTGAGCAACTCTTTCAGTTGTTCTTTTGATTGTAAGCAGGTAGTGATCCCTTCCAATCTCTGGCCCCCTCCAGACTCTAGCATCTCGGACATATTTGAATGAGCTTCTCCGAACAATGGCATAGTCGATCACTGACTTCTCATTCTTTGTTGGTTCACATCTAGTGTATGCATGTATGCGCTTATGGGGGAACTTTGTGTTTGTAATGATCAGATTCTGCTCACTGCAGAATCTAAGGAGTCGCTTTCCATTGTCATTGAGAGTATCTTCTCCATATCTTCCGAAAACTCCACCCCATCTAGCATGGTCATTTCCAACTCTGGCATTAAAATCTCCGAGCATGATAACTTCATCTAGGCAGTCATCCACTGTCCTTAGAAGCAGCTCGAAGAATTCCTCCCTGACCTCTGCTCTCTCATCCTCATTTGGCCCATACACTATGACCAGGTTGACTATGGTTTCTCCTTCTTTTAGTTTTACAACCATAATGCGCTCCGAGAAAAAGTTCTATCCCTCGATACCATCTTTTTGGTTTTTGGCCACAATGCAACCCACGCCCCCTTTAGCTCTTTCAGATGTGGGTACACCACTGTAGAGCAGCGTGTTGCCATCGAGATCCATGACTCCTTGTCCTTTTTTCTTTGTTTCCGTTATAGCCAGGATTTCTAGTTTTGCTTTCCTCATCTCTTCCACCAGCTCCTCTTCTTTCCCATTTACTTCTTGTGTTCCAAGTTCCATAAGTCGTAGTCCGTAGTCCGTTCCAGTTCGTCGCATTTAGAATCAGTCCAGTTTTCTCTCTTGTAGTTCTCGTAATCAAAAGTTTAAAGCAAACAGGTGATTGGCCTGTTGTGCCTTTGCATGGTGGAGGGGCTGCCTCCTTACGGCCTTCATGCAGGCCACCCTCCTCCTTTTTCTTGGGACCGGCTTAGGCGGAGTTATATATATACTATCTTGATGTTGATTTTTTGATTGGAATAGCTTCTTTTCTTCAATAAATGTTGCGAAAGATAAAGCCCAGACACGAAGTTTTCCAATCTTTATTTTGTCCATTTCTATCTGTCTGATCTCAGAGAGAGAGAGAGAGAGAGAGAGAGAGAGAGAGAGAGAGAGTGGGTGGCTACAACTGAAAACAAAAGTGGAGGTGAAAACAAAGATTGAGGTCTCTTAGTAAGCCATTATTTTGGTCGTTGTATGTCACTCAACCTTCATATCCAGTGAGCTGATCTGTCCTACCACTTCTGCACTGCACTAAATTGGCAACCCAATTTGGATGCCTTTGCCCTTCTTTTGGTTTTCGTTCACCCCATGACATAGAGAAAGAAGACACGTTAGCGATATACTTGACACAAAAAACAAACCTAAACTAGAGAAGGGAAACATATTAAAGATGTACTTTAAAAGCATGAGAACAAGTCTTTGAAAATTATGACCACACAAAAAATATGACAGGATCTTAAAAACATGATAAGACCTTAAAAATATGACAAGACCTTAAAAACATTATAAGACCTTAAAAACATGACAAACCTTAAAAACACGACAAACCTTAAAAACATGGCACAATCTTTAAACAATGACAACATGGCCTTTGAGAAACATGACACGCTCCTTGAAAAATGGTGACGTTAAATACATTAAAATCATAACAAATAGCCCCTTCGTATATGCATCTCACAGTCATACAATTAGAACAGCAAAATCCTTTCAATAAGAAACAGTCAAAACACAAAACAGTCAGTCTTCCATAAAACACGAAACAATATTTCGTACGACACAAAACGGTCTTTCATAGAAAATAGAACGGTGTTTTATGCGGAACACAATAATCTTCCATAGCCATCAAATGGAATGACGGACATGTTAGAGATTGCTTTCTCCAAATAAAAGAAACGGCCGGGACAGGAGTTGCATTTTCTACACATCATTTACACATTTAACAGCTGAGGGTATCAAGTACGGATCAATCAATATCTACGGAACACCGCTATCGCTAGAACGAATAGTTCATGTATATATTCGCCAAACAATGACAGGGAAAAATAAAATACACCACTGTATGCCCGTTGAGACTACCGGCCATACGCACAACCTCATATTCAACATAATTATAATTTACGCTCCTTACGGATCAGGGATCCGCCACTGCAGATGGTTCACTTGCAGAACCTCATGTTAGTCGTCGTGTACGACATGAATGAGGCTGTAGTCGTTGTGGTGAAGTGGGATGTTATAAATATTTATAGGGGACTTAGTGTACTGACTGAGATCAGCTGTGAAGGTATCTATATCTATTAAGAGTAGTGTATTATAGATAACCTTACTTGCTACCACATATCTATATATCTCAGTCAGAATTATTCTGGAATAGTGTGATGACTACGTTATGTGTCTAGGGTATGTGTATGATGAAGTGTAAGTCACAACAACAGACAGATAAACAATTTAATTTAATCCACTACTCTTGACAACACTGTGACACTCACATACATATAACACTCTATGAGAATATCTTAAGGAGTCACTGATAACTTTTCAAATAACAATATGTATTCATTGTTGTCATAAAGGTATATGTGTCCTGATTCAAATACAAAGGAACCAGGAATCACAATCAATTTTAATTACAAGTATATGTACAGACTTTATCAATATGAATATTGTAGTGACATATATTATTAAAAATATCCTATGTGTGTCAGTTGTGTAGTAGTAATATGAGGTAATACTGGTTTTGTTTTGTTCAAGCTCTTTTGGTATTTGTCATCATGACTTCAATAGTTTGTCTTTTGGGACTAGTATTGGAGATGTTCTCAGTTCCTGATATTAAGACAATTAAATTCCCCTCTGAATGTTATTTTTACAAAGTCATTTCAAGATGAGGGGACATAATGTTGAGCTCAGCTGGCCAAATCAGCTTATCTTGCGTGATGGCGGCAGGAAAGGACTCCTCTGCTCGAATTCTCCCCTGGGCTCTGGAGACACCTCACTGATAGCTAAAAAGACCAAGGAGTATGCTGTGCGACTCTGGATTCAGCAAAGCTCTGACCAGATGCTGCTCAGTACCATCAAGACCACGGTCCCTGAAATCAAGAAGGATGTACCTTCTACTTCATAACTAACTTATACTCTCTTTTTACACTGATCACAACACATCACAAACATTGAGTTCAGAGCTTTAGGCCAACTATCAGCTTCATGTGAAATACTTTATTCCAGTATTAACCTCCTTAATGGTTACCACGCCTCTGCCATTCCAGCATTATTTCTTTCTAGTCAATCATCCAGGTGTCAGTGTACTGTTTGGCCATTCCATGCCGTTTTACTTTCCTCCGACACCCTCTGTTCAGGCTGGAGCATTATAGGCTTTATCTCCTGTTTGCCACTGAACTACACATATATATACAGGCATAAATTAACAATTCACATTCAATTTTCATTAAAACATACTGAATGGTTCAAGCTTACCACAATTCATAGAATAAACACAGATACGTTGATTAGCAATGAATTCTGGCACATTTACTGGCACAAATTCCCATCTGCTTATGTTCCAGGCTTTTATTTAGCAAAAATATGAGCTGGCTTCAACGCACTGTTGCTTTATCAAGCTTATTTAAACAAGTGGTTTCGAACTAACGCTCCTAAGTGATTATATCAGCGAGTCTGGCCAATCGAGCCACGTTTCGACAAGTGTTTGAAAAAGTTACCTTCCTACGTCTCCCTAACAACCAAGATAGTATTTATAGCCCGACCAATCGTGGTTAGTCTTTCATTTGTTGCGCTCCAATCAATTTGGAGTTTACATGGTAGGCTATTTCTGTAACGTAAGGTTTTTTTCAAACACGTTATAAAAAAATTTTATGAGCAGAAATGATTTCATGTTGTCAGGCATCCCCACTATTTTATTTTGGTTATAATTTATTAATTCCTGGACTATTTGCGTAACGTTTTACATATTCTTTGTCAGCAAGCCCTAAGGAACCCAAATATCCAAATTTAAAAGAGCTACGTGGCTGCGTTCAAAATATGCAATTTCTTCTACCTCCTGTTTCGAAGATGTGCTGTCTGGGTACTGTAATGTTTTCAAACGTAAACCCATCTATTGTTATCTTTCCTAATAAGCGTTTTTTATGATTTTAAAACCTAACTCTGGGAAGGGTAGTGTATTTTATCACTGTTCGTCCGAAAAAGTTAGTGCATGTAGCCTAACACGCGGGATAGTAGTAATTGTGTATCGCGTTACGCTTGTTGGGGGTGGCATTAATAGCGAGACGCGTGTTTAATTTTGCATGCGTTCCTGATTTTATTCGCCCCTCTCTCTTTCTATTTGAGTCCATCTGTTCGTTCGTTTTGGTAACGCAGTATAATTAATGTTAGGATTAATTTAGGTCATTACGCAGTCTGCCTCTCAATGTTTTTCCAAGAAATACAGCACACGTTTCATTGAAGAAAGCGGGTATAATACAGTAAGCTTTTACTATCAACGTGAAAGCGTTACAATTTGCAGACGAAGCAGAAAACAAGGGGGATTTCGAGTACATTCTTTGTGACAGCACTGTTATTTTACCATTGCTCTTTTCTTTATTAATTTTATTTGTTAGGCTTCATATTTACCTAATAATTTATATATGTGGATTAGAATATTCCACGACACCTCCCCTCTTAAAACAGACATTATATGTCAGTCCTTTATTCTATATACACATAGAGAAATTTATTATTATTTCTGGGGTTTACGGTGATTCTCATCACACGGATGGCGGCTTAAAAAATCCGCTCCCAAATTGGTTTTTCCAGATATATACTCAATGCTAAAATTATATGGAGCCAAAAGTAAAGACCATCGGAGTAACCTGGAGTTCTCATGCCTAGCCTGTGCTAGAAACGATAAAGGTTTGTGGTCTGTTTGCAACTTAAATGCCTTCCCATATAGATAAATATTGAATTTCTTTATCGCCCATATTACTGCAAGACATTCTTTTTCGCTAGTTGAGTAGTTGATTTCAGCTTTATTCAACTTTCTGCTAGCATATGCCACTGGGCTTAATTCCCCATCCAATGCATCTGATTTCTGTAGTAGAGTTGCACCTAACCCAATATTACTTGCATCCGTCCTTACTATGAATTCTTGACTTAAGTCAGGTAATTTCAAAATGGGTTTACTTGTGAGCTTTTCCTTCAATTCTTGGTAAGTCATTTCACATTGTGGTGTCCATGTAATGCGATCTGGATGTCCTTTACGTGTCAATTCAGTTAACGGTGCACATATGGAATTAAAGTTTTTGATATACTTCTGGTAGAAACCACATAATGAGACAAAGGATCTCACGTCCTTCTTGGTTTGTGGTCTCGGGGCTTTCTGTAGTTTCTCTAAATTCTTTGGGTCAGGGGTCATGTTTCCCTGATAAACTGTGTGTCCCACAAATTCCAATTCTTTACATCCAACGCAACATTTGGTTGGTCGGGCTGTTAAATTTGCCTCCCTAAGTCGATCAAACAGCATGTTCAGAGAGTCAATGTGTTCCTCAAATGTTTCTGTTGCTATAAGGATATCATCCATAAAATTTGTTATACAGGGATTATTCAGAGGATCCAATAATTTTCTCATCATTCTAGAGAAGACACTAGGCGCATTCTTCAATCCAAATGGCAATCTATTGAACTCATAGTGTCCTTCTGAGGTACTAAAAGCTAGGTATGGTCTAACCTCAGGCTTTACTGGAATCTGATAGTATCCTTTACTCAGATCCACTTTTGAGAAATATTTAGCTTTATTTAGTCTGGCAAACAGCTGATTTGTATCCGGCAATGGATCCACCTGTCCTTCTGTAATAGCATTCAGTCTCCTGTAATCTATACAGAGTCTATGTTCTCCAGAGGGCTTCCTTAAGAGTACAACACCGGAACTACACGAAGATTCACTGTGTGAAATAATTCCTTCCTTCAATAGATAGTCTATCTCTTCCTTCAAAGCTTTTTCCTTAGCAAACGGAATCGAATATGGTTTCATACAGACAGGTGTGGAGTCTATTAGTTTCATATCATATTCCAATAGGTTTGTATGCCCTGGTCGGTCTGTTAACACCTCTGCATGATTTTTTAGAACCTGTTGCACTCTCTCTTTCTGAGTTTTCGTTAAATGTGTACTGATTTTCACCTGTGCGGCTGTCTCACAGGGGTGTAATGGATATTCAAATGATGAAAGTGGTTCCTTTTTCATCTCCATGGCGATGGACAAGGTCAACAAGTGTGTCTCTTCCTGATGTTCTCTTTCCAAATATTTCTTCAGGAGATTCACATGATAGATTTTTTCTTTCCCCTTCTTATCTATCTTATAATTTGTTCTAGACACCTTCTCTAAAACTGTATATGGACCCTGCCATCCAATTTGTAACTTATTCTGACTCCCGGGCAAAAGAAGCAGTACCTTCTCTCCCACAGCCAAATCTCTGTCTTTCGCCTTCCTGTTATAATAGGCAGCATGTTTCTTCCTGGCTTGTTTCAAATTTTCATTGGCAAGTTTCCAGCCAGTTTTTAACCGAGTGGTCAGCTCATTCACATATTGGTATGAAGATGTAATGTTTTCCTCTGCCTTTTCATCAGTCCACGTTCTTAACAAAGCTACATATGGACCTTTAATTGTGTGGACCTATTTGTCCATGCACCGGTATGGTCTCTTCCACTCGAAGCTTTATAGTGATGATTTTTCCTCCCAGAATTTTCATTCACAAAACGACCGCTACCAATTCTTTTGGGGCTTTCTCCCCACTTAAAATTCTTGATGAGAGATTTCCTCTCTACATCTTCTTCCTCCAGTTTGTTTAAGTCCGATTGAGGGATTGTCGGCTTATCCTGGGGTAAGACATCTTTTTGCACTCTCCGCATAGTGGCCATTGTAAAACAGTTAAGTGAAGCTTGTCCGTGAAAAGGGGCTTCCCATTCCATTTGGTCCACTTTATCAAATCTATTTTTCTTTTTATTATCAGGCCTAATTTTGCCCCGTGGCGTGTCCAGGTCCTGATCCATGTTCCCACTTGTGGGTGTTCCCTCATGTGCTATGCTACACCTTTCTACAAAATTCTCAATGTCCCATCTTGCTTTGGGCCAATAGTAATTGTGAGCCACCTTTTGAATGATGGTATCTATCTTCTCATGGTCCCCATCTGGTTTCACATGTAGGCTCCTTATTAAGTCTGCCGTATATCTTTTAGGAAGTACCAGTTGTCCCTGACCTTTGGATCTAGCTCCAGTCTTCCTATACATCAACTTGTTTTTCATGTAAAAATCTCCCTTGCCTGGAGTTGTATGACAAGTTGACAATTTTCTGAAACAAGGCTTGAGTGTTTTAGCCCCAGCCTGTGCCTTCCTCATCTCTTCTGGAGTGGTATCTAACATAATATCCTCCTCCTGTCTTGAGGTCGACCTGACCTGAAGGGTTGCCATATACACAGGTTTCCTTCTGCAACGGTCAGTGTCATGATTGTCCATCTGACAATTCTTACACCACCTTTTTCCTTGGTTGAAAGATTTTCTTTCATCATATTTCCTTTCATCGAATTGTGGGAATTTATTTTTATTTTCATACCGTGGCCTATCAAATTGGTGCTTACCTTTATTTTGATCCTTAGGATCAAATTTATTAAAGTTCTGTGGTGCCCTAAAGTTATCCACTTGTTTCTTTTTATTACCTGTTACCTCTGCTTGAGCTGCTTGATACCTTTCAGCAACATTTAGCAACTCACCCAGCCTCTCTGCACCTTGTTCCATGAGAAACTTTCTCAGGTCTGGAGCCATGGACTCTCTTAATTGCTCTATAAGGACCATTTCCTTAAGATCTTGGGTTTTCCCCAGAGAAGTCCATTTCTCCAAGTATGTCTCTATTCGTGCAGAGAACTGGTGATAGGTTTCACCTGACAGTAGTTTAGCATTCCTAAATTTTTTCCTATAAAATTCTGCATTCTTTTCATACCTTAACAAAAGAGCCTGCTTTAGCATGTCATAATTTTCCTGATCACCTCTGCTCATTTTTGCAAAAACTTCATAAGCTGCCCCACGAAGTCCCTGAGATAACTTTAAGCTCCACCTTTCTCTCTCTAACCCATACGTGGTAGCTAATAGTTCATACCTATTTAGGTAGCTCTCTATATCATCGTCTTTCTCAACAAAATGATCTAAATGAAAATTCATAGCTGAGGTTGAGGCTCCTTGGCTAGCAGTGGCATCAGAGGCAAAGGGACTGGCACCATTTTCAGGAGCATGGCCCTGAAACTCAAACTCCCTTAGTCGTAATTCATGTTCCCTTTGTAATCTTTTCTCCTCCTTTTCTGCTTCCCTCTCTGCAGCTAATCTCTTCTCTTCTGCCGCTAATTTTTTGTCTTCTCTTTCTGCTTCCAATTTCTTAGCCTCTTTGTCAGCCTCAATCTGCAACCTCTTAGTCTCAGCCTCAGCTTGCAACCTCTTAGTCTCAGCCTCTAACTTTCTTTCGGCCTCTTTTTCTAATCTTCTTTCTTCGCGTTCAATAAATTTGTCACATTCCGTAGTGACATAGGCAACCATAACTTGCCCATCTAATCCTAACTCTTTTGCAGTCTGTACAGCAGCAGATCGAAACTTGGCCAGGTCCGCCATTGTCTATCAGGTAAATTTCTACAATGTCTAACCAACAATTTAATCTCTAAATATATCTAATGGACAACACAGGCACCGTGAGCTCAACCTTATTTAATTCCACCCAAGGATACCTTTTAATTCTTATATTCCCTGAAGTGAATTACCCCCAATATTTTTAATAGGGAAAGATTCAAAATCCCGGACGAGCCCCCAATATATGTGGTGAAGTGGGATGTTATAAATATTTATAGGGGACTTAGTGTACTGACTGAGATCAGCTGTGAAGGTATCTATATCTATTAAGAGTAGTGTATTATAGATAACCTTACTTGCTACCACATATCTATATATCTCAGTCAGAATTATTCTGGAATAGTGTGATGACTACGTTATGTGTCTAGGGTATGTGTATGATGAAGTGTAAGTCACAACAACAGACAGATAAACAATTTAATTTAATCCACTACTCTTGACAACACTGTGACACTCACATACATATAACACTCTATGAGAATATCTTAAGGAGTCACTGATAACTTTTCAAATAACAATATGTATTCATTGTTGTCATAAAGGTATATGTGTCCTGATTCAAATACAAAGGAACCAGGAATCACAATCAATTTTAATTACAAGTATATGTACAGACTTTATCAATATGAATATTGTAGTGACATATATTATTAAAAATATCCTATGTGTGTCAGTTGTGTAGTAGTAATATGAGGTAATACTGGTTTTGTTTTGTTCAAGCTCTGTTGGTATTTGTCATCATGACTTCAATAGTTTGTCTTTTGGGACTAGTATTGGAGATGTTCTCAGTTCCTGATATTAAGACAATTAAATTCCCCTCTGAATGTTATTTTTACAAAGTCATTTCAAGATGAGGGGACATAATGTTGAGCTCAGCTGGCCAAATCAGCTTATCTTGCGTGATGGCGGCAGGAAAGGACTCCTCTGCTCGAATTCTCCCCTGGGCTCTGGAGACACCTCACTGATAGCTAAAAAGACCAAGGAGTATGCTGTCCGACTCTGGATTCAGCAAAGCTCTGACCAGGTGCTGCTCAGTACCATCAAGACCACGGTCCCTGAAATCAAGAAGGATGTACCTTCTACTTCATAACTAACTTATACTCTCTTTTTACACTGATCACAACACATCACAAACATTGAGTTCAGAGCTTTAGGCCAACTATCAGCTTCATGTGAAATACTTTATTCCAGTATTAACCTCCTTAATGGTTACCACGCCTCTGCCATTCCAGCATTATTTCTTTCTAGTCAATCATCCAGGTGTCAGAGTACTATTTGGCCATTCCATGCCGTTTTACTTTCCTCCGACACCCTCTGTTCAGGCTGTAGCATTATAGGCTTTATCTCCTGTTTGCCACTGAACTACACATATATATACAGGCATAAATTAACAATTCACATTCAATTTTCATTAAAAGATACTGAATGGTTCAAGCTTACCACAATTCATAGAATAAACACAGATACGTTGATTAGCAATGAATTCTGGCACATTTACTGGCACAAATTCCCATCTGCTTATGTTCCAGGCTTTTATTTAGCAAAAATATGAGCTGGCTTCAACGCACTGTTGCTTTATCAAGCTTATTTAAACAAGTGGTTTCGAACTAACGCTCCTAAGTGATTATATCAGCGAGTCTGGCCAATCGAGCCACGTTTCGACAAGTGTTTGAAAAAGTTACCTTCCTACGTCTCCCTAACAACCAAGATAGTATTTATAGCCCGACCAATCGTGGTTAGTCTTTCATTTGTTGCGCTCCAATCAATTTGGAGTTTACATGGTAGGCTATTTCTGTAACGTAAGGTTTTTTTTCAAACACGTTATAAAAAAAATTTTATGAGCAGAAATGATTTCATGTTGTCAGGCATCCCCACTATTTTATTTTGGTTATAATTTATTAATTCCTGGACTATTTGCGTAACGTTTTACATATTCTTTGTCAGCAAGCCCTAAGGAACCCAAATATCCAAATTTAAAAGAGCTACGTGGCTGCGTTCAAAATATGCAATTTCTTCTACCTCCTGTTTCGAAGATGTGCTGTCTGGGTACTGTAATGTTTTCAAACGTAAACCCATCTATTGTTATCTTTCCTAATAAGCGTTTTTTATGATTTTAAAACCTAACTCTGGGAAGGGTAGTGTATTTTATCACTGTTCGTCCGAAAAAGTTAGTGCATGTAGCCTAACACGCGGGATAGTAGTAATTGTGTATCGCGTTACGCTTGTTGGGGGTGGCATTAATAGCGAGACGCGTGTTTAATTTTGCATGCGTTCCTGATTTTATTCGCCCCTCTCTCTTTCTATTTGAGTCCATCTGTTCGTTCGTTTTGGTAACGCAGTATAATTAATGTTAGGATTAATTTAGGTCATTACGCAGTCTGCCTCTCAATGTTTTTCCAAGAAATACAGCACACGTTTCATTGAAGAAAGCGGGTATAATACAGTAAGCTTTTACTATCAACGTGAAAGCGTTACAATTTGCAGACGAAGCAGAAAACAAGGGGGATTTCGAGTACATTCTTTGTGACAGCACTGTTATTTTACCATTGCTCTTTTCTTTATTAATTTTATTTGTTAGGCTTCATATTTACCTAATAATTTATATATGTGGATTAGAATATTCCACGACAGTCGTCATTTCCCTTTGTCGCCTCTTCACAGACCACACGAGCTACACAGGACACGCGGAGCATAGGCCTACAATAAATTCATGCCAAGCCCCCCCCCCCCCTGTCATGTGCCATCCATGTCTTATTTACCTCTTTCATTTCTGTCTCCAACTTTTTTTCTTCTATGTGCCTTTCGTTATCCCCCTTTCTCTCTTACCCTGTGGATTCTTGACCAAGGACAGCCTTGTAATGCTAGAACTGTGTACAACGTTCTGAGCTTTTCCCTTCATGTTTCAAAGCCGTTATTGTAGGCCTGATTTGACATTTGATATTTGTATTTTTATGTTGGACTCAACACTCGATTTAAAAAAAAAAAAAAATTCCATCAAGTACCGAATGAAATAAAGGCTGTCTTGCATTTTGTTTTTACAAATATGCGCACGCACACGCAGGGTATTTCAAAACTAGTATACACTAGGGCTGGAATCTATAGCGATTAATTAATCGTTTAATCGGTTAAAAATTTTAAATCCTTTAATTGATAAAATAAATTTTAATCGATTATTCTATTTTTAGCAATGTTAATGTTTTTTTGCTTAAATGCTAGAGTATTTGCTATGTTAGAGGTTTGTGATATGGAATTTGGCAAGTATGGTCAATAACAATACATTGTTTGGTTGTAACTTTTCAGTATTTTTATTACTGTATATGTTGCCTTATAACTAGTAATATAAATTAAGACTTCGTGAGTTTGAAAAAAAAATAATTATATTTATGATTTTTTTATAACTTATCAAATTGATTGAAATTGATCGATTAATCTGCGATTAAAGACATTCGACAGATCGATTCAGATTTTAAAAATCAATCTCAGCTCTATTATTCTTCTTCAGGTGCCTGGTCTGGAACAGACATTGGCGATCATGACCATCCAATCTTCTCTGTCTTTTGATAATGAAAATGAGGTTGTTGTTGCCCATGCTGTTGTTTGTTGCCCAGTTGTTTAAGCTTTCCACATACATCTTTCTCTGCCTTCCTCTTCCTCTCCTACCTGGTATTTTCCCACATAAGTCTAATTCCTCTACTCCTCCTCTTCTGTTAATATGTCCCATAAATTTCATTTGTCCTTTCCTGATGGTTTTGATGAGCGATCTATTATCGCCCGCAACTGTCAATACCTCGGCATTTGTTTTCTTCTCTGTCCACGATATTCTCAGTATCCTTCTCAAAAACCACATTTCCACTGCCTAAAGTTTTTTCACCATTTGGTTACTCATTGTCCAACATTCGCACCCATATAAAAGAACGGACCACACGTAGCCCCTTAGTAAGGGAATATTTTGTGCTTATGGTGATGTTTCTGTTTTTCATTACGTTGCTCATCTTAGTAAAGGCTTCTTTGGACATGACGACCCTTTTCTTTATCTCTGTATCACATCTGCCATCTGATGTCAATGTGTAAGACTAAATATTTAAAGAGATTGACTTAGTTTGATTTTTTCTCTTTTGCTGTTCAAAGAGCATACTGGTATTTGTATTTTCTTAGAAACTACCATGCATACAGTTTTGCTGACATTCAAAGATAATCCTTTCATCTCGCTCTCTTCCACTACTTTGTCTAGAATGTCACTTTAGTATACACACTTTAAAAATTTATATTTCACGAAGAACATAGGCCTATACAATTTTAATTTTCTTTATCACATTTTAAAACTAAGAGATAAACATTTTGTCACAATGAAATAATTTTCTTTTATTTTTCAGATACATGAAAAATAACGAAGAATACTCAATTACGTTTTAAAGAAAGAAAGACAATCCTAAAAATAATTGCAGATCAGTTGGTGAGAGATGTCGCTCATATCTCCATGCTGATGGTTGGTATTTTGAACATTTAAACTAAATTTATGTTATGTGAAAAGTTATTTATCTCTTAGCTTTAAAATCTGGATACAGAAAATTACAGTAGTGTATGTTTATCATGTAACAAATAATTTTGAAACAACCTATATATATATATATATATATATATATATATATATATATATATATATATATATATATATATATATATATATATATATATATATATATATATGAGGGCACTGAATATGGATCCAGCAACATAGGAGGATGAAGCTGCCGATCGCACTAAGTGGCGATGCTTTTTACGGCGCCACCTCAGATTGGGCGACAAGAGGCTCACACAAGAAGCAGAGGTGAGGAGAAAACGTCGAAAGGAGCACCAGGAAAATAAGCAGCTGAGGGCTGTCACCTCAGGGGCGCATTCCCATAGTCAGTTATGACTGCAGGGGCTATTTTATATATATATATATATATATATATATATATATATATATATATATATATATATATATATATGTATATATATATATATATATATATATATATATATATAAAACTAATTAAATTACTCTACCCATCATCATCCAAGACACAATTAGAACAAACAAAAGTCATCAGCGCATACAGACTTGCATGCAAACTTCACGTGTCTAATCCTTGAACACGGCACAATGAATCCTTATCTCACATCTTCTCTGTTTGAAAATGAAAATGGTTCCGAACAAATTAGACAGAATTCTGAATGAGAAAAACCAGAAGGCTTTTTGTAGTTTTATTTTGCACAAGATGTTCTCCTTCCTGTGTTCCATTTTAATATGACCTGTGGCCTTCCATTTTGAGATAAAAATGACCTTTTTTTTTCAAGCCTTCAAAATGCAAGCGTGGTTCATGTTTGTTCAGTAGTAGCAATCGTTTCATTATTTCTAACTGGAAGAGAATGTTAAGACCTGTTGTTAGACAAACAAGGCAGGCTGGATAGATTTTTCAGGGAGCCAGTTAGACAAACAAGGCAGGCTGGATAGATTTTTCAGGGAGCCATCAATCCATGCAGTAAGTTTGACATCAGTAAAAGAAGGAAAACTCCGGAAAGTCAGCTTTCCTAGGAAAGACAACTCTGCTTACAAACAGCTGCTGCTTTGCAGGGAGGTTACGGAAAACCAATGGCTAGGGAAGTAGTACAGTACTAAATAAATACATGCTGAAGACGGATGCACTGGACCGCAAGGCGCGCAAGGTAAACTGTCTTGAAGGTGAACGAGTAGGAAGAAGAAATGTGTAGTTTTACGAGCTTCAATTTCATGTTATTGAGTTGGATCACATTGTAGTTTCCGGAAGTTATATTCATTATAGCATTTTACAAAAAAACAAAAAAAACAAAAAAACAAAAAAAATTTTTAAGGTTTTAAAATGCTATTATAAGAATTATTTTTTTTTTCTATTCTCATGTAGAATTGCAGATATACTCTCAGTATACTGTTTTTGAAAAAGGAATAATAATCACACGTGATAGCCACCAGTTTTGTGCTAGTAAATAATTGGTAATTTCGTCATTTTCTATTTAATTTTTCTTGTTCTTTTAACATTTTAATGATTTTATTATTATTAATTTATACATTTCGGTGCCTCCCTCAAATCGGCTCCCGGGGCCGCTGCACCACTTACATCGCACAAGAGCCACCCCTGAATACAAAGAATAACAAAAGATAGATTCCACGTGCCTTAGGGACAAGAGACAAATTTGTCACAGGCGATCCTCTTCATTTGATATTTGTTTTTACATTTATTTTATTCATTTTCTAGCTAAAATCGTGTCTGCCCTTGAGACAGTCATTGTGCATGCATTGTTGCCTGTATGAGCGTCATTCGGATTTAAGGAATATTTAGTGATGCATATTTGGAATTGATTAAAGAAAATAATTGTTGGAATTAGTAGAGCGTGTAACTCGTTAACGGTTTGTAGAATCCGGAGAACGTAATGTCAGCTCATAATTTACTTTGTATGCGAACAAGAATATATGAAGATAAGAGCGGCAGAAAGACATGCTAAAGGATGGTGCTTCAGAACAGACGATCTGCACTCCCAATATCATTGTATCTCACGTGACATTCTCCATTCATATTTTATTTTTGTATTTCTGTCACAATTTCTATTTGTTTCCCCATCACCTTCTGTTCTCACTAGCAGTTTCCCCATTATTCCCTTCATTTGTTAATCTACACATTGTTTGACTGTATTATCTTACTTTGTTTTTCAAGTCTATTTCATTTCAATTTTCTTCTTCTTCTTTTTCTTCTTCTTCTCGCACATGTATTAAATGTTTTTAGTTGTTTGTTTTTAATATTAGATTTTGTTTCTTTGTTTCTTTTCCCTACTTCGTATTTACTCTCAGTACCCGGATGCGGAAACATTTTGCGTACTCATGGCTGTAGTGGCTTGGCTTCACAGGTTGTATTAATTTTATTTTATTTTCTCATGTAGCTTTCGCTTTTTATCCTTTCCCTGACGAAGGTCTTCTGGTGGCACGTAGCAATTTTCTTTATCTTTTGTCCTGGTAAGGTGCGTTATTTTTCTTTCTTTCTTTTTTTTTTTTTTTTTTTTGAAACCCAAACTTGAAAAAAAAAATCCCCAGTAAATATTCAGCTCCGACTGGCTTCTCCATCAAGTTGTGTGGCATTTTAAATCCATAGTTTTTTACCTCAAAACTCAGTCTCTGCAGACCCAAGTAGAACAGTCCCAACTACCAAGGTATGGCCATTTCTGCAGAATGGGAGAATATCGGCTACCGCGACAAGTATGGGAAATTAAGAGCAAGGGATTAGACCTCCAGGACGGCCCTGCGTCAGCTGGCAGGACAACATTAGTGTGACACTGCGGTTCGTTTGCTTTTTCATCTCATCGCCTTTATTATCTATTATTTCGGCATATTTAACGCACAAAATTTCAAGCTTATCCTCTACTCAGAAATGTTACCCTTTTTTCCTACTATCATTGTTCACGTTTCTCGCATATATGCATGACAGGGCCAGACAATCTCCCATCCCTGAGAGATTAACTGAATCACTAAACGTGATAATACCACATTGACTCCAGGTAAATGCGAGCATGAAGTGTTTGTTCATGATTGCATAATCACTTCCAATCCGAAGGTAGAATGGACTTGCAATACGGGTTTAATTATATAGAGCACGATTTGTCCACACAGGCAGTCGGATTGCAACAAGCCATGTTATACAAGAGATCGGCAGAGTCTGATAAACTAAGTAATCAGACTTCCGAATTACTTGGGATAGGTGATTATAGATAAACGCAATCTTTTTATACATTTTGAAGAGTGAGTGGGAAGTGTGATATAAGTAAACTGTGACAACACTTTACGAAAATCACAATTCCATATATGGAAAGTGGCTGTTTAAATTCTCAAACTTATGAGTCACGCAGAAAATTCCATAAGCCTTACTATATCATAACAAGTACTTTGTATGCCATTGGTTTGGCAATTCGAGTTGTCATTTACAATCACTTTGATTGGGAGTTGCCTAGTAATAGACAACAAGAGTGCGTGGGTGAAGTCTGAGATATAATGTAGGACATTTTAGACACACGACACTGCATTTCCAGAATCGTCAAGTAGACAGCTCAAACTGAAGCCAGGAGAGAATAGAAGTTAAGATTCTGACTTTATATAGGACCGGACTTAGAGAAACACTTCTAAACACTACAGCAAGGAAACCCTAAGTTATTCATACAAAAATCGGACTTATACAGGACTTACTCACAAAGTCGCAGAGGGATTGTTAATAGAACTAAATAATCCGACGTGTGTTCTAGGCATCTATATCAAGTTGCCAAGATTATTTACTGGAGCAAGAATTCTAAAATGTCTCCATTATTGAGTTTGTGGTACCAGTACGAAGCGACCCGACTATTTGTGGTACGACTCGGAGAGACCATTTGCCGTGCTACTATTTTGTGGTTCAAGAGCTGGATCAACATTTGTAAACCTGCATTCCACTTGTGGTAAAAATTCTTGCCTTGACCAGTAGAGGTTACTTCCTGAACTGATCTGGAAACGTACTCTCACCACAGAGACGAATCTACGGAAAAGCAGCATCGGCACCTCAGCATTTTGGCAAGTCCCGATTTTAACGGGCCAAACACGACCGAACTTTATTTGCCTATATTCATCAAGCCTAAATAATTTATGTGAAGAAACCTATTTGTTAAAATCACCAACGAACATTTTTTTTAGAAGTGTTAAAGTAATTGATCATTAAATTTGTATATGTTGATTTTGACAAATTCATAGTTGAATTAATTATTACAGAGCGAAAGGATATATATATATATATATATATATATATATATATATATATATATATATATATATATATATATATATATATATATATATATATATATATATATATATATATATATATATATATATATATATATAAATATAAATATAAATATAAATATAAATATAAATATATATATATATATATATATATATATATATATATATATATATATATATATATATATATATATATATATATATATATATATATATATATATCAAGCTAGTAAGAAGAATTTCGCTGAATTAAATCAGCTGGGGGCTTGAATGAGCTAGATCATACAATATACATTTTCACAAATAGCGGCGGGTCAGATAAAAAGTTAACTTGCTCAGATTCATTCAGCATTGTTCTTGACTTCTGAAATATCTTGTGAAAATTCCCTCGAGGTAGAAGCATCATTATCCTTGTATCTACAACTCTGCCAAGAGTAATCTTGTGCGAAGGTAGACACTTTTGAAGACCCACATTAGATACTCTAGGTTTTGGCCACTGTTGGATCACAATTGCAGAGCAAGGGGAGGGAACCCGTGACAGTTTGACAATCTATGAAAGACCGAGGACTTGACTGGAACCAAACCAGGAGGAATACAGTCAATAGGATAGTATGGCGCTCTCTCTGGCTTATCTCTACATCACAGGGTAGAAGAGGAACGACTAAGTATGTAAATAAGTAAGCTCCTACCCAGCTGATATATTCATTTCCTTATTTCTGTCGGCGTTATGCAAAGTAAAGATCAGATTGTTTTTACGGGTATTTCACCCGTAATGCTCCAGTTTCACGAGGAAATACTTGAAGAGTTGGTGCATATCCAACAATCAAAGATGAAATTGCTGCGATTGGTTGAAGCAAGAGTTATGTGATATATTTAAGAAGTGATTGGCTGTTCGCTTTTGGTTGTGTGTTTACCACTTTTCTTCGTAACACCTCGTTTTCAACAATTACAATATGCATGGAACTGTCGGGTAAATCACTGGCTGTTCTCTCCAATGAGCGGACATAAAGATGGACACGTCTAGCGGCTCGTCACATAGTATTTTGGTTGGGGGTGAAAGACGATGATGGAACAAATGACATGAACCAGACAAGTACCAGTGGAATACCAGATGAGAAGAAGGCGCTGGTGATGGATTGGACACACATTGAGGAAACATGTTGAAAGTATTACCAGACAGTCCTTTCTCTGGAGAAGTAGAGCCAGAAAGCAGTGGCGTCACGGGGGGGGGGGGATGCGGGTGGCGCGGACCGCACCGGGTGACACCATCAGAGGGTGTGACACTAAAATGAATGCCTATAAAATGTGTGTGCTGTGTTTCAGCAGAAATATATTATATTTTTTTATAAATATATCCCTGTAGTTAGTTATAACCACCAAAACATTTTTCGTAAGCCCAGCTTACATGTACGGTACTGTATCAATATACCTACTTTTTTACGTCGAATTCTGTTGTTTTCTTACCGAATTTTCACTTTAACCCCATGAAACTATGTAAATGTAAATACATTTAGGCTGTGCGTATGATACTGTAATTTAAAGGTGTAATTTTAATTTTGCTAGTTGTTTATGTCACTACTATTGCCATTACATTCAGTGATATACGTTAATTACGATTTACGAGTAACATTAGTACAAAAAACATTACTAAGGATTCTGTATGATCTGGTACGGGAGGAGGTCCATGGGGGTGACACCATGAGTTACTGCAGTGGGTGACACCAACCCTAGTGACGTCACTGCCAGAAAGAAAAACACGTGGAGAAGAGAACTGGAGTCAGAGATGAAAATGAAGCGGAAGACGTATTAAATCCTTCAGCGGATGTCACGTGACAGGAGATCTTGTCATGTGTTTGTTGAAGGCCTATGCTCCTTTGGGAGCTAAAGGGTATTGATTTATTGATCGATTGAAAGACAAAAGTCAGTTTACTACTTACTAGGACAAAGACAAAATATATACTTTATCACCAACTTGTTTTCGCCACGAAAAAACGAAGGTAAACAATTAGAGAATGTAATATTATAATTGTACCTCAAAATGCGAAACTAGACATGCACGATCATTAGAAAATAAAGTTAAATAGCGGCAAATGGATCACGTGTTATTGTCTGTATCGTGAACCTTATGTGTGCGTGTGAAGAGACTATAGCCACGCTTGTTTACATACCTAATAACACTACAGATAAAATAAAGTGAGAACTTATCTAAATGTATACAAATGTCTAAAATAAATGGTACGAGCAGTAAAAATTGTAAAACCAGTGGCGTAACTGCCGCCCGCGATACCTGGTCACGCCCCGGGGGCTAAAGCACCGAGTGGGCCCCGGAAATTATTGGTCAGACGGGACTCTCACCTTCAGATTTAAAAGCAGTCACATAGCAAACATCCAACGGGCTGATCACCCGTTTGCCAGTCACTTTGATTACGGAAACAACGACAAACGGATTGATTTGTCGTTGCCCTAAAGACGCCATTAGGCGTGATGGGAACAACGGCAAAGGAAATCTATTCGCTGTTGCCCTTAAGACGCCACTAGGCGTAATGGCCACTGACTGCTTTGCCGGTCGTTGGCTAAGGACGGAAGAAGAAGAAGAAGACATAGCAAACACTAACGTAGGGGAGTGAAAGTGTTAGAGACTTCACTATACTAGGTCCAGTATCGTGGGATGACCTGTTCCTTTCCTTGCTGCCTTTTCCTTCCCTAACCCAAGAGCAAAGTCATACACATTTACAGCTTGGTAGACCCTTCAGATATATCATTTTAATTTCCTTTGCTCTTGTGTGAAACTTCAGCAGGGGCCCCCACTTTCTAGAGAAAGAAATGTTTAAGACACGTACAGATATTTAACGGATGACATGGATATTTAACGGATGACATGGATATTTAACGTATGACATGGATATTTAACGGATGACATGGATATTTAACGGATGACATGGGGGCAAGAGAACTGGGCACAAATTTGAATTGCCTATGCTCCTCGTGGAGCGGGGGGTATTTAATATGATGATGAAGTAAGTAGTAAAGTTTTTGTATACAAGTGTGCTGTATACTGGTTATAATTGTTAGCCAATTATTTAAGTAAGGCCCCACTAAATTTGTGCCCTGGGGGCCCATTACACTGTAGTTACGCCACTGGATAAAACCTTTTGAGCAAGGCAGCGGGAAAACGATGAAAAATTCGAAACCATATTAAAAATAAGGAGCATCTAGCAGACAAGAAGCGGGCGGCGAAAAGATAAAAGCACTAAAGTAATCACAGATCGAAAACTAGTGTAGGGGAGTGAAGTGTTAGAGATTTTATATATACTGGGTCCAGCTTTATGACGTACTGGAACCATGTCCCTTCCTCGCTGATTTTGCCTCTCCTAACTCAAGAGCAGAGATAGGTACCCATTTGCAGCCGCGTAGACTGGAGCGTGGCGGTGGTATCAGGTTTCAGACCAGTGTGTGTGTGTGTATGTGTATATACAGGGTGTCCATAAAAGATTGTACCCTTTTCAAAAAATTTATTCTCGGCCTCATGATGTGGTACGAGGATGCTTTCTATCACGAAAGTAAGATAATCTCTGCAAGTTTTTAAGCATACCTTACAAAGACTCAAAAATAATGTACCTGTTTCTTTTTTTTACCTACTTGACCAGTGTGTTGAGAGGCATGTAACAATTACTGGTTGCAACTCAACTGCGAACGTTTCTGTAAAATCTTGTTCTTTCCACTCTGTAAAGTTGCTTTCACACACACACTGTAAAGTATCAGTCTGTCTGCTCTGTAAGGAAGAGTGGTGTGTTGTTGAGATCAGGCATGCTCCAGTCTACCCAGCTGTAAATGGGTAACTCACCCTAGTCCTGAGTTAGGGAAGGCAAAGGCTCCAGGGGAAGCAGGCCCTAAACTTGGTCACTTCAGCCGACGCAGGATGGTGTATGTATGAAGTAGAAGTGTAGAGGGTGATTACCGCGAATGGTGTACTGTTCGTGTGCTGACCAATATAACCACTCACACTTGTGTCTACAAGGCACCAATGCAGACTGCTGGAATCTTAGTTTACTCAATTTATTCAGACGTACACACTGGGACATACGAGTACATCATGGTTCGTTGACATATCAATTTGTAGGTATACATAGCAGATCTGAAGTCATGACACATTCAGAAATAATGGGCAGTACATCAAAAGTTCAATGTCATGATACATTATGGCCACATCCCCCTATCTGACTAAACGCGTCAGTGAAGGGCGGATCGATAAATAACCAAAGTTACTTGACGTCCATAGTTTGTAGTACATATTATGAAACCACGAAAGGGGGTTTCTAGCAAGATTGAGATCTCCCTGTCACTGTCCGATAATAAGATAAATAATCTGTTCTCTTGGCAGTGATCAAAACATATGATGACCGAAATCCAACATGGCTGTCTCCCTGAGTTGTCGTTCACTCATTCATAGGAAGGAGAATATAAGCCAGAGTTAATTTATAATGGGTATATAAAGGATTTCATAAATGTTTCCATACAGCTCTACGGTGATCAGGTTAATTCACGTAGCCATAACCGCTGCAGGAAAATCTGTCATCTTCGTCGATACAAAACACGACACTAGCATAACGAAGCACCAAAAGTCAAGCTAGGCCTAACCGACGAGAGATCATCAAAAATAGGAGCTGGGTTTACCTGGAGTCCGAATCATCTATATACTGACATAAGGAGAGTCTCTAACACAAACTATCGTAGAGACACCATCTCCTTCAGAAGAAAAACCACGTCGTAAGACATTTTTTTTCTGACGAAAGGACCAGCTCTTGAAAAACGTACCCCGCCATTTGTAAGCGGTACATCGGAACTCATCACGACTTGTCAAGACAACTCATACTTCCGCTAGCAAGAATCTAGTCCCTCCTACCCATCCAAAATATACAATATAGGACTGATTCTACTTGTACTAATAATATGTAATACATATGAATTCAGGCCATAAACACAATAAGCAAATTAATATATTTTCTGGCCCTAAAAAATAAGTACAAACGCAAGCGCAATATCCTTGCGCTGGATCAATATCCAGAACGATTACTCCTATAATCAAAAGTGTGAATCAAACATGGATTATCTCGCTTTTACCATAAACAGCATTTTCATACACAAATAAATGAATGTCTATATTTTTCCCATATTAAATAGCCATATCGATTTTTGTAAAATGTGCGTCAAAATATGCACGCAACAGATTACCACACCCCTCGGGAAAAAAAAAGGTACATTTTTTTTTTGAAATACATCTAGGAGCAACATACAATAGGCTCACAACGCAGCAATAACAATGCGCAGATGATAAGCATAAGTTTTATGACCTTAGAGAAAGTACTTCTCTAAGTATAAATATTTCCAGAGAGGTGTCACCAACGCATACTACAATATTAGCAATGACACAATTTCCACATTAGTTTATACATAAATTCCATCTAAGATATCTTAACATCATGATCATCAAAGACGAAAAACATTGAAAGATCAGCGGTGAATACATATCAATGAACCGCTAAGTAGTGTTACAATCAATATATGATATATTACATATGTGTACACATTTCAACATAGAAACAACTGTATCAAAGTTGTATAACAGTTATGAATCATGTGGGCATCTAGAAAAAATATCTGCCATCACATTTTCTGACCCACGGATAGCTCGCACCGAAAAATGAAATGGCTGTAGAGCAATCGCGTATCGCGTTGATCTCGCGCTCTTCAGATTTTTACTCTGAATAGCCGTAAGAGCTTTCTGGTCAGTTTCCACAATGAAATGCGCGCCCAGAAGAAATCTTTGCAGTTTAAGGATTGACCAAACCATAGCCAATAATTCACGGTCTAGGACCGAGTAATTCTTCTCTGCGGCATTTAATTTCCGAGAAATATACATCACAGGATGCAGAGTTCCAGAGTACTCTTGCATTAGTGCAGCTCCAATCCCGGTGGATGAAGCGTCACTACGAAGAATAAATGTCTTATCCTTAGAAGGCAATACTAGGATAGGTGAAGTAGAAAACATAGCTTTAACCTTATCCAAAGAGGATTGACATTCTTGAGTCCAATGGACTACATTAGGAGACCCTTTCTTTAGCAAGGAAGAAAGAGGTGACATAATGGAGGACAGATTCGGGATGAATCGTCCATAAAATTGTATTAGACCTAAGAGACTTCGTACTTGCTTTTTAGTCTTAGGAATAGAAATGTTAAGTATCTTACTTGTATTATGGTCTTCTGTTTTTAGGAACCCATGACCAACACGGTGTCCTAAGAAAGATATTTCGCTAAAACCAATACATGCTTTCGATGGTTTCGCTGTCAGGTTATGCTCGCGTAAGATAGACAATAGTTCATTTATACCATTATAGTGATCGTTCCAAGTATCACTGAAAAGACAGATGTCATCAAGATACGCAATGACATCTGAGCGATGAGATAGGATTCGACGCATCATCGTACAAATGTAGCAGGGGCGTTCATAAGACCGAAAGGCATGAAATTCCATTGGAATAGACCCCTAGGCGTCGAAAAAGCAGTAAACGGTTTGGCGTGTTCGGATAGTGGAACTTGCCAATATCCCTTAGACAAATCGAGTTTAGTAAAGAAGTGAGAATTCGATAGTCTCGTAAGTAGCTCTTCTAGTAAAGGCATAGGTTCCGCATCAAATTTAGTCACTTGATTCAATTTGCGATAATCCACGCAAAGACGTATGTTATTGTCTTTTTTTCGTACTATAACCATCGGCGAAGAATATGCTGATGTGGATGGTTCAATAATTTTTAACTCTATCATCTCATCTAACTCTTTCTCTACCTGTGCTTGAAAATGTATCGGGATAGGATACGGTCTGACTCTTATAGGACTATGGTCAGTAAGAATAATGTCATGTTGAATGACATCAGTTTGACCAGGAATGTCAGTAAGGACATCCTGAAATTGTTCTAACATAGTAGAAACTTGTTTCTGCTCTCCTGGAGATAATTCTGGAGAAATTGCAACATCTTTCCATGATTCATTAGAGTGAAGAGGAATCATTGGAAAAGGTAAATTTACATCCGAGAAACTCGTTTCCTCATCCTGTATTACTGACAGAGATGAGTACTGTCCATGTTGGACTGGAAAATCGTCCGTTGCCTGGAAAACAGGTTGTAAATAATCAGGACGTTCATGGAATTCCGTGAGCATGTTGATGTGGAAGGTTTTACGCTTCCCGTCAATATCGACGATATAGTCAACATCGGAAACCTTTGATATTATATCGTACGGACCTTTCCAAGAAATGAGAAGTCTATTTTCCCTACAAGGTAGCAAGACAAATGCTTTGTCACCTGGACAAAGTTGACGCAAACATCTCTTTTTATTGGCAAATTCCCTTGCCTTCTGTTTCGCAAATTCAGAAAAAGCAGTTGCCAATTTGCATGCTTCAATAATCTTGTGTCTAAGTGCGATGACATATTCATAAGAGGATTTTGTGTCATCGACAATATTATCAGCAGTTATAAGATCATGCAGTAAGGACATAGGACCTCGCGGTTTCGCGCCAAAGACAAGTTCAAAGGGAGAAAATCCTGTATGTTCGTTGGCGACCTCTCTATATGCAAAGAGAGCCGCGGGTAAAACCCTATCCCAATCCTGAGGATGATCTTCTGTTATCTTACCTAGTAGGTTTTTCAGAGTTCTATTCAAACGTTCCACCATCCCATTGGACATAGGATGATAAATACTACTCAGCGATCTCTCTATCTTCAGAGTCGACATAACTTGAGACATGGTATCCGATATGAGTTGGGTACCATGGTCGGATAATATTTCTGCTGGAAATCCCAGACGAGAAAATATTAACCAAAGAGCATCTGCGACATCAGCAGTAGTTATGCTCTTTAGAGGAACAGCCTCCGGCCAACGTGTGCACATATCAACACACGTCAAAATAAATTGGTGTCCTCTAGCAGACTTTATCTTAAATGGACCAATGATGTCTATCGCCATTTTTTGAAATGGCCGAATGGGAATGTCTGCAGCCTGAATAGGTGCATCATGGCGTGGACCTCTGGATTTAATCTCTTGACATACTTTACAAGATCGACAATAGATTCGTATGTCCTTATTTACCGCAGGCCAAAAGAAAGATTGAAGAACTCTAGCTTTAGTACGGGAAAAACCCATATGTCCAGCACACTGCGAATCATGAGCGTGCTGTAAAATTTTAACTCTCATATTTTTAGGCACAAGGATTTGAGAATGAATGGACTTAGCGGAGTCTTGTACCATACGTACAAGTACGCCATTCTTCAACGTAATCCAAGATTTACGATTAGTATCCTTATTCGGATCACCTTTTGTTGCCAGAGTAAAGAATTTCTTTAGAGTAGGATCATCTTCCTGCTGTTTGATAAAGGAATCGTGGGAAATCTCCAAGGGATCATCTTGGATCTGCGCATCATTATCTTCAGAATGTGAAGATTGTGGCATATTGAGAGCTTGAGCCCTAGTGATTACTGCATTAGCAGATTGCATATTAACATTTTCCCAATTAGAAATTTGCTGTGGAGTGCATTCTTTCACTCCATGAATGCGACCGATGATAAGATCAGCGATCGGATTCGGCAAGAGACATGCTTGCACCTCTCCTGTAAAGAAAGGCGTAGCAATATTGATAATGGCAGTGGAGTACTTCTCCAATGTGCCACCAAATGTTACACATTTGACTATATTGCCTGTAGCTCGAGAAGGATTTACGAGTGATTGCCTCACTCCAATTGTAGTGCACCCCGAGTCGAAAAGAATTGATACCGGAGTACCATCTATTAGGCCCCTATTAAAGACAAGAGCACCCCTTCCATTATGCGCAATTGACGCATGGAGAGCGGGAAGTGGGTGACCGCAGCTTAAAGTAGACACTGTGGTTGGATCGAATAATGTTTTGCATTGCGAACACTCAGATGCTCTAGCAAAATCAAAAGCGGAATTCGCTACACTATTGGAGTCTTTTTTATCATTATTCTGATTATCGGTGTCGTGGAACTCCTGTTGTGCAGAGTTAGCCTGGTAATAAGATTTACCATGTCTTTTGTGTTGTGATCTACCTCGGTTATAATTGTCTCTATAATTATTATTGCCTCTGTTATAACCCCCTATTTGGGTTTGAATCATAATATTCATGATCATAATCATCATGCTCATTAAATTGAGTATCCCTGTAATATTGTTTCTTTTGTCTCCATGAAGCACTTGGGTAGTTCCTATAGCTACTCCCTTTCCGAGAATTTCTAACATTATGGGCACCCCTCGCGTGTCGAGGACTATCAGCCCGATTCCAGTTCTTCGAAGAAGAACTCTGATTTGAGTGGTTATCTTGGTTTTGATACTTATTCCAATTAACCTTTTTATCAAATTTATTTTTAGCTCCTTGGAATTTGTGTGAGTAATTCTGATTATATTCTGTTGCCGAAGCAACTGGCATACTCTCTTTAATGTTAGAGTTACTAAGAATCATGTCAGGGTGTGCCGTGGCATACTGGTCACAATATTCTTCCATTTGCTTTATTGTACTAGGTTTACGCTCATGTAAGAACTCTAGGAATGATTTATTTACAGAAGACATGACCTTGTCTCTTAGCAATAAATCCGTAAGACCATCAAATGTTTTCTCTGTTTTGGATAATTCAATCCATCGTGAAAGTGTAATTCGTGCTTTTGAGATGAATTCTGAGAATTCTACACCTACCTCAGGTCTCATTGTTTTAAACAAAAGACGATAACCTTCTTCAGACAGCTGATATCTCTTTATCAAAGCTGCCCTAACAGCATCATAATTATCTTTGTCGGCCTCTTCAACAAATATAACTTACTCAGAGACTCCCCTTTTAGATTTTCAGACAACTGATTCACATACTGTGATTTGTCAACATTATGAGATCGACAAGCCCGTTCAAATCTAGAAAGCCAAAATGTTATGTCATCACTGGTAGGGTTAAACGCTGGTACCTTGACCTTGTACACGAAGGGTTTACCATTACCACCAGATGCCTGATTAACATTACTCATACATGTCAATTTTAATTTCTCTAATTCAAACTCATGTTCTCTTATTGCTTTTCTCTCTTCAGCTTCTCTATCTAATCTTCTCTGTTCTGCAGCAGCTTCTAATTTTTTCTGTTCTGCAGCAGCAGCAACTTCTAATTTTTTTCTGTTCTGCAGCAGCTTCTAATTTCTTCTGTTCTGCAGCAACTTCTAATTTTTTCTGTTCTGCAGCAACTTCTAATTTTTTCTGCTCTGCATCAGCTTCTAATTTCTTCTGTTCTGCATCAAATCTCCTTTCCACCACTTGCATCTGCAATTTCTTAAGTTCAGCAGCAGTATCAGCTTCTTTTTCTAATCTTTTTTCTTCAGCTATTGCTTTCCTTTCTTCTGCAGCAGCTTTTTTTTCTTCTATTTGAAGTTTTCTCTCCTCAGCCGCAGCTTTTTTTTCTTCAACAGCAGCAGCAGTTTTTTTTCTCTTCTGCAGCTAATGCTTTGTCATATTGAGCAACAGTCCATTGTTCTAAGTCTTTTCCAGTCTTATCAAGAGATTTTCCTTGAGCAATAAAATAATCTAATGTAGACATATTGTCTTCTTAAATCAGAAACCTGAAAAAGTAAATAAATTACCCTCTTTCAAGTTAATGGGAGACAAGTCTATACCTTAGACTTAGTCTTAGTCCAAACTTGTATGGTTTATAATAACCAATGATAACTTGAGTACCTGTGGACAACAATAATTGTATCTCAAATACTGTGGGGACAAGCCTTACAAAGGTCTTGTATACCTCAATGTAATCAAAGATCACTTTAGTACCTGTAGAACAAATATTTCCCTTTACCAATCACTTTGGGAGACAAGCCTTACAAAGGTCTTGTACATTTTGTTTTATAACAATAACAATCAGAAAGTACTGATCTGTACTATACTATCAGTGTATACCACTATACGTCATATGTCAACTAAAGACATTACAAATGACAAACAAGAAAAGACAATCTGAAAACATTTGCAGAGATCAAATTAAATCAAATAGGAGAAATGAAAAAAATGATCACAGAAACCGTGATGATAACTGCCATAAGATAACAAGACAAATAACGCCACAGTGTATAAACATAAGGGTGTAAAAAAACTGAAATGAAAGAAAAGATGAGACCTACAATTATACAAACAAATCAAACAAAACTAAGGAACACAAAAAATGTTACAAATACAAATATGAAACAGTCGTCACAACTAACCAAATATTTGCAAACTATGTTGCATGCAAATTTCAATTAAGAAATTGCTCCCTATCGAACGCCAGAACAAGACCAATATCACTCGGTATTTCATGTTCTAGTCACCACCCATCCAGGCCCGCAACATATAAACCCCTACACATATAAACAAATAACATGTAAGCATAAATAGCATATAGCATACAATATCATTTATGTCATGAATGGAATGTGTTGCAGGTATAGTGTTGTAAAGCAGGCACAGTTTATTTTAATACTAATAACTTGCCACTTTATTCAGTAATAGATTTAATTTTAAACTATTACACTGTCAATTTTTCTCTGTTGAGCATCTGAAGATCCAACGATGAACTATGCACTTTATGTTCAGCAACACTGTGATTCTTCTGTACGTTGAGAAATGTCAACAATATTGCTCCAGATATTTTCTACACTTGATACCACTGTCCTGTGTAATACTGTCTGTACAGCGAAAAACTGTCAACAAGCGCTGAAGCTGACATCGACTGTATAGCTGTCCTACTGGTGTTGATGTGTTCAAACAAATGTTCTTTCAGCTGTAAACTGTGATTCTCAACACAAAACTGCGTAAGCTGGACCCAGGAATCTGGCTCGCCACTGTAAAATCTTGTTCTTTCCACTCTGTAAAGTTGCTTTCACACACACACTGTAAAGTATCAGTCTGTCTGCTCTGTAAGGAAGAGTGGTGTGTTGTTGAGATCAGGCATGCTCCAGTCTACCCAGCTGTAAATGGGTAACTCACCCTAGTCCTGAGTTAGGGAAGGCAAAGGCTCCAGGGGAAGCAGGCCCTAAACTTGGTCACTTCAGCCGACGCAGGATGGTGTATGTATGAAGTAGAAGTGTAGAGTGTGATTACCGCGAATGGTGTACTGTTCGTGTGCTGACCAATATAACCACTCACACTTGTGTCTACAAGGCACCAATGCAGACTGCTGGAATCTTAGTTTACTCAATTTATTCAGACGTACACACTGGGACATACGAGTACATCATGGTTCGTTGACATATCAATTTGTAGGTATACATAGCAGATCTGAAGTCATGACACATTCAGAAATAATGGGCAGTACATCAAAAGTTCAATGTCATGATACATTATGGCCACATCCCCCTATCTGACTAAACGCGTCAGTGAAGGGCGGATCGATAAATAACCAAAGTTACTTGACGTCCATAGTTTGTAGTATATATTATGAAACCACGAAAGGGGGTTTCTAGCAAGATTGAGATCTCCCTGTCACTGTCCGATAATAAGATAAATAATCTGTTCTCTTGGCAGTGATCAAAACATATGATGACCGAAATCCAACATGGCTGTCTCCCTGAGTTGTCGTTCACTCATTCATAGAAAGGAGAATATAAGCCAGAGTTAATTTATAATGGGTATATAAAGGATTTCATAAATGTTTCCATACAGCTCTACGGTGATCAGGTTAATTCACGTAGCCATAACCGCTGCAGGAAAATCTGTCATCTTCGTCGATACAAAACACGACACTAGCATAACGAAGCACCAAAAGTCAAGCTAGGCCTAACCGACGAGAGATCATCAAAAATAGGAGCTGGGTTTACCTGGAGTCCGAATCATCTATATACTGACATAAGGAGAGTCTCTAACACAAACTATCGTAGAGACACCATCTCCTTCAGAAGAAAAACCACGTCGTAAGACATTTTTTTCTGACGAAAGGACCAGCTCTTGAAAAACGTACCCCGCCATTTGTAAGCGGTACATCGGAACTCATCACGACTTGTCAAGACAACTCATACTTCCGCTAGCAAGAATCTAGTCCCTCCTACCCATCCAAAATATACAATATAGGACTGATTCTACTTGTACTAATAATATGTAATACATATGAATTCAGGCCATAAACACAATAAGCAAATTAATATATTTTCTGGCCCTAAAAATAAGTACAAACGCAAGCGCAATATCCTTGCGCTGGATCAATATACAGAACGATTACTCCTATAATCAAAAGTGTGAATCAAACATGGATTATCTCGCTTTTACCATAAACAGCATTTTCATACACAAATAAATGAATGTCTATATTTTTCCCATATTAAATAGCCATATCGATTTTTGTAAAATGTGCGTCAAAATATGCACGCAACAGTTTCACTTGAAGTACCCGCTGCGCGCATGCGCACTTTTTTTGAGTCTTTGTACGGTATGCTTAAAAACTTGCAGAGATTATCTTACTTTTGTTATAGAAAGCATCCTCGTACCACGTCATGGGGCCGAGAATAAATTTTTTGAAAAGGGTACAATCTTTTATGGACACCCTGTATATATATATATATATATATATATATATATATATATATATATATATATATATATATATATACATATATACATATATATACATATATATATATACATATATATACATATATATATATATGTATATATATGTATATATGTATATATATATGTATATATGTGTATATATATGTATATATGTGTGTATATATGTGTATATATAAACATAAACCCCCTGTGGATGGGAAGGGGCGAAGCACCTGACCGGGTTGGAAGGAAAGTCCACTGACCCCCCAGCCTCGCAATGACATGTCATTGGGCCAAAAGGGCTGGAAAGCTCGAGTGCCGCTGGTTAGAGAAAAATAAAAATATGTATATATATTTATACTACTGGACAAAAGTTAAGGGCCGCCATTCAGTTTAGACAAGGTTTATATAATTGATTGGCAAACTGTAAAGACAAGTGAAAATGTCATTAAATATATATATCACTACCTAGGAGACCAGGGGGGAGTTTGACATCATTAGGATCACTTGTTCTGAAACATATTTCCATAAATTATATTCCCTCTACTAGGAATAGAACCCGGTATCTTTAGAATTCGAGGCGGACGTCATACCTCTTTCTTATTATTGCCAATTGTCTTATCGTATGATCATATATTATCTCTTCTCCCACATCCCTTATCTTATTCTCTCCTCCCAAACATACGAATCTCTTACTGTCTCTGTATTATTGTCTACATTTGTAGTGGCTTCTCGTTTGCTATCTCTTCTCCTGTATTTACTTCGTTCTCCCTATCTCACTCCTTTCTTAATGTCTCTTCTTATATCGTCTGGTCTTCTGTTGCCATATATCTCTTCTCCTGCTACTTTCTTTCTTCTCACTGTCCCCTACGTTATTGTATTTTTACTCTCTAAACCAGTGTTTCTCAACCTGTTTGTGTTCACGGCACACTTTTCAATTTTCTAAAATTTTGCGGTACACCTATCTGACCTGTTGCGTGCATATTTTGACGCACATATTACAAAAATCGATATGGCTATTTAATATGGGTAAAATATAGACATTCATTCATTTGTGTATGAAAATGCTGTCTATGGTAAAAGCGAGAGAATCCATGTTTGATTCACACTTTTGATTATAGGAGTAATCGTTCTGGATATTGATCCGGCGCAAGGATATTGCGCTTACGTTTGTACTTATTTTTTAGGGCCAGAAAATATATTAATTTGCTTATTGTGTTTATGGCCTGAATTCATATGTATTACATATTATTAGTACAAGTAGAATCAGTCCTATATTGTATATTTTGGATGGGTAGGAGGGACTAGATTCTTGTTATTCCGGTCTAGCGGAAGTGTGAGTTGTCTTGACAAGTCGTGAGGAGTTCCGATGTACCGTGATAATGGCGGGTACGCACTTTTCAAAGGGCTGGTAGATTCTTAAGGAAATATGAATCATGAAGTGGTTTTCTTCTAAAGGAGATGGTATCTCTACTATAGTTTATGTTAGAGACTCTCCTAAGGTACGGTACAATGTATAATTCGGACTCCATGTATTGCCAGACCCTATTTTGATGATCTCATGTCGATTCGACCTAGATGGAACATTGTGCTTCGTATCGCTAGGGTCGTGTTTTGTATCGACGAAGATGACAGACTTTCCTGCAGCGGTTATGGCTACGTGAATTAACCTGATCACCGTAGAGCTGTATGGAAACATTTATGAAATCATTTATATACCCATTATAAATTAACTCTGGCTTATATTCTCCTTCCTATGAATGAGTGAACGACAACTCTGGGAGGCAGCCATGTTAGATTTCGGTCATCATATGTTTTGATCACTGCCAAGAGAACAGATTATTTATCCTATTATCGGACAGTGACAGGGAGATCTCAATCTTGCTAGAAACCCCCCTTTCGTGGTTTCATAATATATACTACAAACTATGGACGTCAAGTAACTTTAGTTATTTACCGATCTGCCTTCACTGACGCGTTTAGTCAGATAGGGGGATGCGGCCATAATGTATCATGACATTGAACTTTTGATGTACTGCCCATTATTTCTGAATGTGTCATGACTTCAGATCTGCTATGTATACCTAGAAATTGATATGTCAACATACCATGATGTACTCGTATGTCCCAGTGTGTACGTCTGAATAAATTGAGTAAACAAAGATTCCAGCAGTCTGCATTGGTGCCTTGTAGACACAAGTGTATGAGTGGTTATATTGGTCAGCACACGAACAGTACACCATTCGCGGTAATCACACTCTACACTTCTACTTCATACATACACCATCCTGCGTCGGTTGAAGTGACCAAGTTTAGGGCCTGCTTCCCCTGGAGCCTTTGCCTTCCCTAACTCAGGACTAGGGTGAGTTACCCATTTACAGCTGGGTAGACTGGAGCATGCCTGATCTCAACAACACACCACTCTTCCTTACAGAGCATACAGACTGACACTTGACAGAGTGGAAAGAAGAAAAGAAACTTTACAGTGGCGAGCCAGATTCCTGGGTCCAGCTTACGCAGTTTTGTGTTGAGAATCACAGTTTACAGCTAAAAGAACATTTGTTTGACCACATCAACACCAGTAGGACAGCTATACAGTCGATGTCAGCTTGACCTGTATTACCGATAGGATGCTGTATCTAGGTCAGCGCTTGTTGACAGTTTTTCGCTGTACAGACAGTATTACACAGGACAGTGGTATCAAGTGTAGAAAATATCTGGAGCAGTATTGTTGACATTTCTCAACGTACAGAAGAATCACAGTGTTGTTGAACATAAAGTGCATAGTTCATCGTTGGATCTTCATATGCTCAACAGAGAAAAATTGACAGTGTAATAGTTTAAAATTAAATCTATTACTGAATAAAGTGGCAAGTTATTAGTATTAAAATAAACTGTGCCTGCTTTACAACACTATACCTGCAACACATTCCATTCATGACATAAATTATATTGTATGCTATATGCTATTTATGCTTACATGTTATTTGTTATGTATTAAATTAGTTTATGTTCTGTGTGACTAGTACAAGGTATGCCGAGTGACATTGGTCTGGTACTAGTATTCTATAGGTACACATTTTCTTAATTGGAAATTTGTTAGCAACAATTTGCTGCTATTTCTGTTAGTTGTGATGAGGTGTTCTTTTCTTCGTTGTTTTTGTTAATAATTTTGTGTTCCTTAGTTTTATTTGATTTGTTTGTATAATTGTAGGTCCCATCTTTCCTTTCATTTCAGTTTTTTACACCCTTATGTTTATACACTGTGGCGTTATTTGTCTTGTTATATTATGGCAGTTATCATCACGGTTTCTGTGATCATTTTTTTCATTTCTCCTATTTAATTTAATTTGATCTCTGCAAATGTGTTCATATTGTCTTTTCTTGTTTGTCCTTTGTAATGTCTTTAGTTGACATATGACGTATAGTGGTATACACTGATAGTATAGTACAGATCAGTACTTTATGATTGTTATTGTTATAAAACAAAATGTACAAGACCTTTGTAAGGCTTGTCTCCCAAAGTGATTGGTAAAGGGAAATATTTTTTCCACAGGTACTCAAGTGATCTTTGATTACATTGAGGTATACAAGACCTTTGTAAGGCTTGTCCCCACAGTATTTGAGATACAGTTATTGTTGTCCACAGGTACTCAAGTTATCATTGGTTATTATAAACCATACAAGTTTGGACTAAGACAAGTCTATACCATAGACTTAGTCTCCCATTAAAGTGAAATAGGGTAATGTTACGTGCAGTCTTTGATATCTTACAATATTATACATAGGTAATTTTTTAGTGCTTAAGGGAAAGTCATTATTGAGTTACTTCCCTTGAAAGTTGTGCCGTCTTTTCGATCGAACTCCGCGGGTGAGTCCAGTTTTCTGCGATTTATTCTTCGTTTGGGTAATAATAGATTGTTCTTGCTTCAGAATATATATGGCCTGAATTTATGTGTATTGTTTGTCTGAGTAGGACGAGTCTGTCTTATATCTGTATATCTTTACATATCTAAGTCGAACTATATGTTCTGTTGTCTCTAGAGAGGTCAAAGGCTATTCGGCGGATGTGTCGCTAGAGTGTGGTGTGATTTGGCTTCGTCCCGATAGGGACTGTGTTTTCTATGTCGGCCTGTCGCCGGGAAAAAGTGATCTCAGTATTGGTGGGGAAAGTGATAGTCGTCTAAACCTATCGTGTATGCTTTACCCCAGTGTTTATTCGTATGGCCAAGGAATGGCAGTTTCATATTTCCTATACCAAGGTAATCAAAGATACTCTTATGAACTCTCGATCGAAGCCACCATTTTCGATAGGTACGATTTGAATGTCTAAGAGAATATATTTGACTCGATGAAAACGACTTCGATTCCTAGCAGCACTATATCCTGTAGATCGCAGTCAATTGTTCATGATCAAATCTACAGAGCAATGAAATGTTTTATGAATGACTAACTTTAGGACAGATTCATTATCTGTATCCAAACGTGAGTGACAGCTCACGAGTGAAGCCATCTTGGAACCAAAACATGTAGTGACTTTCAAGAAGAGAAAAGGGATGCCCGTATTATCGCTTGTTTAGTCCAGAGATCACTGCTACACATGAGAACCCGTTATTAGCGGTTCAATATTATTATATGGAAAAATATGTGCTGAACATTATGTTGAAGAATCGTCGCTAGACGAGATTAGGTTTAGAAGCCATCTGAAATATTGTTTATAAGCTGACGTGCTCAGTCAGTGAAGTCAGATGATATATATGTATGGGCGATACTGAGGGCTTGGCTACTGACAGTCCTTGATACTATTATTCCACATGAGTGCCCATGTAACATAACATTGCAAGACCAGTTATCCACTGTACCATGATGTATTATGCCAACCTGTGATTTGTCACTATCTGTGCTGTCGAGTGTGTACGTCCAATTAAACTTTAGAAAAGGTACACAGTCGTTGGTGTCGATGACTTCCAGTCATACATGAGTGTGAGAAAAGAACATTTGTCAACACCACGAACCCTTATTAACATTCGCACATTATACACTCAATCCATGTCTACACACCACTGCGTAAGTCAAGTTGACATTCCATACACTACAGTGGAGCAAACAACACCATAGAGATCTTATCAACTGATGATGATGATGATGTCTGCTTCCATCCACTTATATCTATCTTTTGGTGGATATCATTTACGGGAATAAAAAAAACCAACATTATTCAACCCTTATCAACTGGTGGACCAGCTTTCTGGGTTTGACCTCGCAGAAGTTCAGAAGTCAACAGAGTACCGATACCAGACCGTTTCCTGTGGCTGATACGACACACTTGCAGTATTGGTTTGCTATTTGTCAACACTTCGTCACGTGACCTGTCAAGTGAATGCAGTATGTAGGTCAGCGTTGTTGACATTTTTACATTAGACATTACAGAGTTTCACAGAACAGTTGGATCAATTCTGGTCAATATCAACAGGAAGACAATATTAGTGAACTAAGAAGTCCTATTTTCATCGATGGATCTTCTTGTTTTCTGTATATGAACTTTACTATTTAAGGCCAGAATGTTTAATTGAATAAAGTGGCAGGTTGTTTATTTTCATAAAAATAACTTTGCCATTACTGTAAAACTGAGCCTATTTTGCAACACATACTATCATACACATAATTTATATATATTTATGTTTACATGTTATTTGTTTGTATAGTATGTTAGTTTCTATGTCAGCGGGTTGTGTTTAAGGTTGGGCGGCGTCCTCACAACAGAATATCCCACGTCATAGAGGGTCCGTTGTGGGCGTTTTCTATAGGTGCAATTTTCTTGATTGAAAATTTGCTGCGACAACTGTTGCTTTTGTGTTAGCTGTGAAGTCTGTAATTATTGTTATTTTTGTAATATTTCTTTGTTCTTTAGTTTTGTTTTGATTTGTTTGTAATTTGTTGGTCTAACCTTTTCTATCTTTCAGTTCTATTCACAATTTATATTCATATATTGTGACGTCATTTGTGTTGTTATTCTTTGCAGATTCAGTGATTATTTTCATTGATTTCCCTATTTGATTTATTTTGATTTCTGCAAACGTTCTTGTATTGTCAGTCCTATTTGTACTTTATGTATTCTGTTGGTTGACATATGTTTTATATAGGTATATTTCATAAGACACAATTGCCTGTGCACTGCACTTGGATTATGGTATAAACCAGTACCTGATTATTATTACTATTATACAAGACCTTATTAAAGGCTTGTGACCCACAGATATTGGGATAGTATACTGATTAATCAAGTCATTGAGAACTTGTGGTATTATTATTATTTCAGGTGATTAGTATTATTGTTAGACATCATGTCTACTTTGGAATACTTCATTACACAAGGGAAAGCCCTTGATAAGACTGGTCAACAATTAGAACAATGGGCTGTTGCTCAATATGACAAAGCATTAGCTGCAGAAGAGAGAAGAGCTATGGCAGAGAGAAAAGATTAGAAAGAGAAGCTGAGGCTGCTGCTGAACAAAAGAAATTGCAGATGCAGGTGGAGGAAAGGAGATTTGAAGCTGAACAAAAAAAATTAGAAAGAGAAGCTGCAGCTGAACAAAAAAAATTAGAAAGAGAAGCTGCTGCGGAACAAAAAAGATTAGACAGTGAAGCTGAACAAAAAAAATTAGAAAGAGAAGCTGCTGCGGAACAAAAAAGATTAGACAGTGAAGCTGAACAAAAAAGATTAGACAGGGAAGCTGAACAAAAAAGATTAGACAGGGAGGCTGAACAAAAAAGATTAGATGCTGAAGAGAAAAAAGCAATAAGAGAACATGAATTTGAGTTAGAGAAATTGAGATTGACATGTATGAGTAATGTTAATCAGGCATCTAGTGGTAATGGTAAACCTTCTACTTACAAGGTTAAGGTTCCACCGTTCAATCAGTCCAGTGACGATATTACATTCTGGCTGGATAGATTTGAACGTTCTTGTCGTACACATAATGTGGATAAATCACAATACGCTAATCAGTTATCAGAAAACTTGAAAGGTGAATCTTTGACTAGATTATGCCTTGTAGCAGAAGCAGATAAGGATAATTATGATGTCATTAGGGCGGCTTTGATAAAAAAAATATCAGCTAAGTGAGGAAGGCTATCGCCTTTTATTTAAAACGATGGTGCCTGAGACGGGTGTAGAATTCTCAGAATTCACTGCAAAGGCACGTCTCACAGTTGATCGTTGGATTGAGCTTTCCAAAACAGAAAAAACGTATGAAGGACTTATGGATTTGTTGCTCAGAGATAAGATTATGTCATGTGTGAACAAACCTTTCCTTGAATTTATACATGAGCGTAAACCCAAATCTCTAAAAGAAATGGAAGAATATTGTTCCCAATATGTCACTGCACACCCCGACGTGACTTTTGGCAACACTACGATTAAGGAGAGTATGCCAGTTGCTTCAGCAACACCATACAATCCCAATTATTCACACAGATTTCAGGGACCTCAAAACAGATTTGATAAAAAAAGGTAACCATAATAGTTATCAAAACCAAGGTAACCAATCATTTCAGGGTTCTTCTTCAAAGAACTGGAGACGAGCTGATAGCTCTCGACACAGGGGTGGTCATAATTATAGGAATTTCCGTAGAGGAAGTAATTATAGAAACTATCAGGGTTATCCGTCTTGGAGTCAACAAGATCATAATTACAGAGATACTCATTATAATGAATATGATAATGGTAACCAAGGGAACTATGACTCAAACCCAAATAGGGGTTACAATAGAGGTAACAATAACTACAGAGGTGATAATAACCGAGGTAGATCTCAATACAAAAGACATAAACCACATTTTCAGGCAAACTCTGCACAACAAGAGTCCAATGAAGCCTATAAACAGAGTAAAGATAATAATGATGCTAGTAATATGGCATGTGCCGCTTTTGATTTTGGGAGAGCATCTCAGTGCCCCCAATGCAAAACGCTATTTGAGCCAACCACAGTGTCTACTTTAAGCTGTGGCCATCCTCTTCCTGCTCTTCCGGCATCAGTCGCGCATGATGGAAGAGGTTCTCTTGTCTTACATAAGGGTTTAGTGAATAACAATCCAGTCTCTGTGCTATTTGATTCTGGATGCACCACAATTGGTGTTAGGCAGTCACTCGTAGATCCTTCCCGTGCCACTGGACAAGTAGTCAAATGTGTAACATTTGGCGGCACATTAGAGAAATACTCTACTGCTATCATTAGGATTGCTACTCCTTTCTTTACAGGAGATGTACACGCATGTCTTCTTCCGAATCCGATCGCTGACCTCATCATCGGTCGCATTCATGGAGTCAAAGAATGCACTCCGCAACAAATTTCCACGTGGGAAAGGCAAAACATGCAGATTGCTAACGCTGTAGTCACTAGAGCTCAGGCTCTTAATATGCCTCAAACTTCATCTACTGAAGATAATGAAGTGCATAACCAAGATAATCCCTTGGTAATTTCTCGTGACTCGTTTATAAAACAGCAAGAAGATGATCCCACTCTGAAGAAATTCTTCATTCTTGCAACTAAAGGTGATCCGAATAAAGACACAAGTCGTAAATCGTGGATTACAAAGAAGAATGGCGTACTTGTACGTATGGTTCAAGACTCCATTACGTCAAGTCATTCTCAAATCCTGGTTCCCAAGAATTTGAGAGTTAAAATTTTGCAGCACGCTCACGACTCTCAGTGTGCTGGACACATGGGTTTTTCCCGTACTAAGTCAAGAGTCCTTGCGGCTTTCTTTTGGCCATTGGTAAACAAGGACATACGGATTTATTGTCGATCTTGTAAAGTATGTCAGGAAGTTAAATCCAAAGGTCCACGGCATGCTGCATCCATTCAGGCGGCGGACATTCCTATTCGGCCGTTCCAAAAAATGGCCATAGACATAATTGGTCCATTTAAGATCAAGTCTGCCAGAGGACATCAGTTTATCTTGACGTGTGTTGATATGTGCACACGTTGGCCAGAGGCTATTCCTCTGAAGAGCATTACTACTGCTGATATTGCAGATGCTCTTTGGCTTATATTTTCTCGTCTGGGGTTCCCCGGAGAGATATTGTCAGACCATGGCACCCAACTAATATCAGATACCATGTCTCAAGTAATGTCTACTCTGCAGATAGATAGATCTTTAAGTAGTATCTACCATCCAATGTCTAATGGTATGGTCGAACGCCTTAATAGAACACTTAAAAACTTACTGGGGAAGATAACTGAGGATCATCCTCAAGACTGGGACAGAGTTTTACCTGCGGCCCTCTTCGCTTACAGAGAGGTACCCAATGAACATACAGGATTTTCTCCCTTTGAACTCGTCTTTGGCGCGCGTCCGCGTGGCCCTATGTCGTTGCTTCACGATCTCATTACATCTGACAATATTGACGATGACACAAAGTCATCCTACGAATATGTCATCGCGTTGAGACAAAAGATTATCGAAGCATGCAAATTAGCAACTTCTTCTTCTGAATTTGCGAAACAGAAGGCAAGGCAATTTGCCAATAAGAAGAGATGCTTACGACAACTTTGTCCTGGTGACAAAGCATTTGTATTACTACCTTGTAGGGAAAACAGATTACTTATTTCTTGGAAAGGTCCGTACGATATAATATCGAAAATTTCCGATGTCGACTATATTGTCGATATTGATGGGAAGCATAAAACCTTCCACATCAATATGCTTACTGAATTCCATGAACGTCCGGATTATTTGCAACCCATTTTCCAAGCAACGGACAATTCTCCAGTACCACATGGTCATTACTCATCACTGTCCGTGATACAGGATGAGGAAACAAGTTTTTCAGATGTAAATCTTCCTCTTCCAATGATCCCACTTCATTCTAGTGAATCATGGAAGAACGTTACTGTCTCCCTGATTTGTCTCTAGGAGAACAGCGACAAGTTTCAACTATGTTGCAAACATTTCAGGATGTACTCACTGACATCCCTGGACAAACGCATGTCATTGAACATGACATTGTTCTAACTGACCATACTCCTATTAGGATTAGACCTTATCCTATACCTATACATTTTCAAGCACAGGTCGAGAAAGAGTTGGATGAGATGATAGATTTGAAAATAATCGAACCATCCACCTCTGCATATTCTTCGCCGATGGTTATTGTTCGTAAAAAAGACAATAACATACGTCTTTGCGTTGACTATCGAAAATTGAATCAAGTAACGAAGTTCGATGCCGAACCTATGCCTTTACTGGAAGAGCTACTTACTCGACTCTCCAAATCTTATTTTTTCACTAAACTTGATTTGTCTAAAGGATATTGGCAAGTTCCTTTATCTGAACGCGCCAAACCTCTCACGGCTTTTTCAACACCTAGAGGTTTGTTCCAATGGAATTTTATGCCTTTCGGTCTTATGAACGCACCAGCTACATTCGTACGCATGATGCGCCGAATCCTATCTTATCGGTCAGATGTCATTGCATATCTAGACGACATCTGTCTTTTCAGCGATACTTGGGAAGATCACTATTCGGGGTTAGATGAATTGCTGTCTACTTTGCGTGAGCACAACCTGACAGCGAAACCCTCTAAAGCCTATATTGGTTTTAGCGAAATTTCTTTCCTAGGCCACCGAGTTGGTCATGGTTTCCTAAAGACAGAGGACCATAATACTAGTAAGATACTTAACATCTCAATCCCTAAGACTAAAAAACAGGTGAGAAGTCTGTTAGGTCTTATTCAATTTTATGGCAGATTCATTCAGAATCTATCCTCTATCATGGCACCTCTCTCAACACTTCTAAAGAAAGGTTCGCCTAATGTGGTCCACTGGTCTCAGGAATGCCAATGCTCTCTGGATAAGATTAAAACACTGTTTTCAACACCACCTATTTTAGTGCTACCTACTAAAGATAAGACATTCGTTCTTCGTAGTGACGCTTCATCCACTGGGATTGGAGCGGCACTAATGCAAGAGTACTCTGGAACTCTGCATCCTGTAATGTATATTTCCAGAAAACTTAATGCGGCAGAAAGGAATTATTCGGTTTTAGACCGTGAGCTATTAGCTATGGTTTGGTCGATCCTCAAACTACAGAGATTCCTTCTAGGCGCACATTTCATAGTAGAAAACCGACCAAAAAGCTCTTACTGCTATACAGAGTAAGAATTTGAAGAGCTCGAGGTCTACTCGATATGCAATTGCTCTTCAACCTTTTCATTTCTCTGTGCGAGCTATTCGTGGATCAGATAATGTGATGGCAGACATTCTGTCAAGATGCCCACATGATTCCACATAACTATTAGGGCTTAGACTTCTTGATATGTCTAGTTCTATAGTAGTTCCTTTTCTATATCATGATAGATACACATTTGTAATTTAATAATATAATGATTGTATCACTACATAGCGGTTCATTGATGTTTATTCACCGCTGTGCTTTGATGATGTTTTCTTCATAAATCATAAATTTAAGATATCTAATGCGAAATGATGATATGAATTTTTTAGGCATTGTGTAATTGCCAGAATTGTATTATACTTTGATGACACCTTCCTGGAAAAATATACTTGTAGAGAAATAATTTCTCTCAGTTTATGAGACACATTCTCACCAGTCGCTCCATAAGTCGACTTAGCCTCATATTAGGCGTTATAGGTATTCCTGATATTTTCATCTGCGCATTATTCATGCGTTGTGAGCCTATTGTACGTTGCTCCTAGATGTATTTCAAAAAAAAAAAAAAAATGTTCCATTTTTTTTTCCCGGGAGGTGTGGTAAGACTGTTACGTGCAGTCTTTGATATCTTACAATATTATACATAGGTAATTTTTTTAGTGCTTAAGGGAAAGTCATTATTGAGTTACTTCCCTTGAAAGTTGTGCCGTCTTTTCGATCGAACTCCGCGGGTGAGTCCAGTTTTCTGCGATTTATTCTTCGTTTGGGTAATAATAGATTGTTCTTGCTTCAGAATATCTATGGCCTGAATTTATGTGTATTGTTTGTCTGAGTAGGACGAGTCTGTCTTATATCTGTATATCTTTACATATCTAAGTCGAACTATATGTTCTGTTGTCTCTAGAGAGGTCAAAGGCTATTCGGCGGATGTGTCGCTAGAGTGTGGTGTGATTTGGCTTCGTCCCGATAGGGACTGTGTTTTCTATGTCGGCCTGTCGCCGGGAAAAAGTGATCTCAGTATTGGTGGGGAAAGTGATAGTCGTCTAAACCTATCGTGTATGCTTTACCCCAGTGTTTATTCGTATTGCCAAGGAATGGCAGTTTCATATTTCCTATACCAAGGTAATCAAAGATACTCTTATGAACTCTCGATCGAAGCCACCATTTTCGATAGGTACGATTTGAATGTCTAAGAGAATATATTTGACTCGATGAAAACGACTTCGATTCCTAGCAGCACTATATCCTGTAGATCGCAGTCAATTGTTCATGATCAAATCTACAGAGCAATGAAATGTTTTATGAATGACTAACTTTAGGACAGATTCATTATCTGTATCCAAACGTGAGTGACAGCTCACGAGTGAAGCCATCTTGGAACCAAAACATGTAGTGACTTTCAAGAAGAGAAAAGGGATGCCCGTATTATCGCTTGTTTAGTCCAGAGATCACTGCTACACATGAGAACCCGTTATTAGCGGTTCAATATTATTATATGGAAAAATATGTGCTGAACATTATGTTGAAGAATCGTCGCTAGACGAGATTAGGTTTAGAAGCCATCTGAAATATTGTTTATAAGCTGACGTGCTCAGTCAGTGAAGTCAGATGATATATATGTATGGGCGATACTGAGGGCTTGGCTACTGACAGTCCTTGATACTATTATTCCACATGAGTGCCCATGTAACATAACATTGCAAGACCAGTTATCCACTGTACCATGATGTATTATGCCAACCTGTGATTTGTCACTATCTGTGCTGTCGAGTGTGTACGTCCAATTAAACTTTAGAAAAGGTACACAGTCGTTGGTGTCGATGACTTCCAGTCATACATGAGTGTGAGAAAAGAACATTTGTCAACACCACGAACCCTTATTAACATTCGCACATTATACACTCAATCCATGTCTACACACCACTGCGTAAGTCAAGTTGACATTCCATACACTACAGTGGAGCAAACAACACCACAGAGATCTTATCAACTGATGATGATGATGATGTCTGCTTCCATCCACTTATATCTATCTTTTGGTGGATATCATTAACGGGAAAAAAATCCAACCTTATCAACCTTATCAGGTAATTTATTTACTTTTTCAGGTTTCTGATTTAAGAAGACAATATGTCTACATTAGATTATTTCATTGCACAAGGAAAATCTCTTGATAAGACTGGAAAAGACTTAGAACAATGGGCTGTTGCTCAATATGACAAAGCATTAGCTGCAGAAGAGAAAAAAACTGCTGCTGCTGTTGAAGAAAGAAAAGCTGCTGCTGAGGAAAAAAAAGCTGCGGCTGAGGAGAGAAAACTTCAAATAGAAGAAAAAAAAAGCTCTGGCTGAAGAAAAAAGATTAGAAAGAGAAGCTGCTGCTGAAGAAAAAAAAGCTCTGGCTGAAGAAAAAAGATTAGAAAAAGAAGCTGATACTGCTGCTGAACTTAAGAAATTGCAGATGCAAGTGGAGGAAAGGAGATTTGAGGCAGAACAGAAGAAATTAGAAGCTGATGCAGAACAGAAAAAAACTAGAAGTTGCTGCTGCTGCAGAACAGAAAAAATTAGAAGCTGCTGCAGAACAGAAAAAATTAGAAGCTTCTGCAGAACAGAAAAAATTAGAAGTTGCTGCTGCTGCAGAACAGAAAAAATTAGAAGCTGCTGCAGAACAGAGAAGATTAGATAGAGAAGCTGAAGAGAGAAAAGCAATAAGAGAACATGAGTTTGAATTAGAGAAATTAAAATTGACATGTATGAGTAATGTTAATCAGGCATCTGGTGGTAATGGTAAACCCTTTGTGTACAAGGTCAAAGTAGCAGCGTTTAACCCTACCAGTGATGACATAACATTTTGGCTTTCTAGATTTGAACGGGCTTGTCGATCTCATAATGTTGACAAATCACAGTATGTGAATCAGTTGTCTGAAAATCTAAAAGGGGAGTCCCTAAGTAAGTTATATTTTGTTGAAGAGGCCGCCAAAGATAATTATGATGCTGTTAGGGCAGCTTTGATAAAGAGATATCAGCTGTCTGAGGAAGGTTACCGTCTTTTGTTTAAAACAATGAGACCTGAGGTAGGTGTAGAATTCTCAGATTTGATCTCAAAAGCACGAATTACACTTTCACGATGGATTGAATTATCCAAAACAGAGAAAACATTTGATGGTCTTACGGATTTATTGCTAAGAGACAAGGTCATGTCTTCTGTAAATAAATCATTCCTAGAGTTCTTACATGAGCGTAAACCTGGTACAATAAAGCAAATGGAAGAATATTGTGACCAGTATGCCACGGCACACCCTGACATGATTCTTAGTAACTCTAACATTAAAGAAAGTATGCCAGTTGCTTCGGCAACAGAATATAATCAGAATTACTCACACAAATTCCAAGGAGCTAAAAATAAATTTGATAAAAAGGTTAATTGGAATAAGTATCAAAACCAAGATAACCGCTCAAATCAGAGTTCTTCTTTGAAGAACTGGAATCGGGCTGATAGTCCTCGACACGCGAGGGGTACCCATAATGTTAGAAATTCTCGGAAAGGGAGTAGCTATAGGAACTACCCAAGTGCTTCACGGAGACAAAAGAAACAATATTACAGGGATACTCAATATAATGAGCATGATGATTATGATCATGAATATTATGATTCAAACCCAAATAGGGGTTATAACAGAGGCAATAATAATTATAGAGACAATTATAACCGAGGTAGATCACAACACAAAAGACATGGTAAATCGTATTACCAGGCTAACTCTGCACAACAGGAGTTCCACGACACCGATAATCAGAATAATGATAAAAAAGACTCCAACAGTGTAGCAAATTCCGCTTTCGATTTTGCTAGAGCATCTGAGTGTTCGCAATGCAAAACATTATTCGATCCAACCACAGTGTCTACTTTAAGCTGCGGTCACCCGCTTCCCGCTCTCCATGCGTCAATTGCGCATAATGGAAGGGGTGCTCTTGTCTTTAATAGGGGCCTAATAGATGGTACTCCGGTATCAATTCTTTTCGATTCGGGGTGCACTACCATTGGAGTGAGGCAATCACTCGTAAATCCTTCTCGAGCTACAGGCAATATAGTCAAATGTGTAACATTTGGTGGCACATTGGAGAAGTACTCCACTGCCATTATCAATATTGCTACGCCTTTCTTTACAGGAGAGGTGCAAGCATGTCTCTTGCCGAATCCGATCGCTGATCTTATCATCGGTCGCATTCACGGGGTGAAAGAATGCACTCCACAGCAAATTTCTAATTGGGAAAATGTTAATATGCAATCGGCTAATGCAGTAATCACTAGGGCTCAAGCTCTTAATATGCCACAATCTTCACATTCTGAAGATAATGATGCGCAGATCCAAGATGATCCCTTGGAGATTTCCCACGATTCCTTTATCAAACAGCAGGAAGATGATCCTACTCTAAAGAAATTCTTTACTCTGGCAACAAAAGGTGATCCGAATAAGGATACTAATCGTAAATCTTGGATTACGATGAAGAATGGCGTACTTGTACGTATGGTACAAGACTCCGCTAAGTCCATTCATTCTCAAATCCTTGTGCCTAAAAATATGAGAGTTAAAATCTTCCAGCACGCTCATGATTCGCAGTGTGCTGGACATATGGGTTTTTCCCGTACTAAAGCTAGAGTTCTTCAATCTTTCTTTTGGCCTGCTGTGAATAAGGACATACGAATCTATTGTCGATCTTGTAAAGTATGTCAAGAGATTAAATCCAGAGGTCCACGCCATGATGCACCTATTCAGGCTGCAGACATTCCCATTCGGCCATTTCAAAAAATGGCGATAGACATCATTGGTCCATTTAAGATAAAGTCTGCTAGAGGACACCAATTTATTTTGACGTGTGTTGATATGTGCACACGTTGGCCGGAGGCTGTTCCTCTAAAGAGCATAACTACTGCTGATGTCGCAGATGCTCTTTGGTTAATATTTTCTCGTCTGGGGTTTCCAGCAGAAATATTATCCGACCATGGTACCCAACTCATATCGGATACCATGTCTCAAGTAATGTCGACTCTGAAGATAGAAAGATCGCTGAGTAGTATTTATCATCCTATGTCCAATGGGATGGTGGAACGTTTGAATAGAACTATGAAAAACCTACTAGGTGAGATAACGGAAGATCATCCTCAGGATTGGGATAGGGTTTTACCCGCGGCTCTCTTTGCATATAGAGAGGTCGCCAACGAACATACAGGATTTTCTCCCTTTGAACTTGTCTTTGGCGCGAAACCGCGAGGTCCTATGTCCTTACTTCATGATCTTATAACTGCTGATAATATTGTCGATGACACAAAATCCTCTTATGAATATGTCATCGCACTTAGACACAAGATTATTGAAGCATGCAAATTGGCAACCGCTTCTTCTGAATTTGCGAAACAGAAGGCAAGGGAATTTGCCAATAAAAAGAGATGTTTGCGACAACTTTGTCCAGGTGACAAAGCATTTGTCTTGCTACCTTGTAGGGAAAATAGACTTCTTATTTCTTGGAAAGGTCCGTACGATATAATATCAAAAGTTTCCGATGTTGACTATATCGTCGATATTGACGGGAAGCGTAAAACCTTCCACATCAACATGCTCACGGAATTCCATGAACGTCCTGATTATTTACAACCTGTTTTCCAGGCAACGGACGATTTTCCAGTCCAACATGGACAGTACTCATCTCTGTCAGTAATACAGGATGAAGAAACGAGTTTCTCGGATGTAAATTTACCTTTTCCAATGATTCCTCTTCACTCTAATGAATCATGGAAAGATGTTGCAATTTCTCCAGAATTATCTCCAGGAGAGCAGAAACAAGTTTCTACTATGTTAGAACAATTTCAGGATGTCCTTACTGACATTCCTGGTCAAACTGATGTCATTCAACATGACATTAGTCTTACTGACCATAGTCCTATAAGAGTCAGACCGTATCCTATCCCGATACATTTTCAAGCACAGGTAGAGAAAGAGTTAGATGAGATGATAGAGTTAAAAATTATTGAACCATCCACATCAGCATATTCTTCGCCGATGGTTATAGTACGGAAAAAAGACAATAACATACGTCTTTGCGTGGATTATCGCAAATTGAATCAAGTGACTAAATTTGATGCGGAACCTATGCCTTTACTAGAAGAGCTACTTACGAGACTATCGAATTCTCACTTCTTTACTAAACTCGATTTGTCTAAGGGATATTGGCAAGTTCCACTATCCGAACACACCAAACCGTTTACTGCTTTTTCGACGCCTAGGGGTCTATTCCAATGGAATTTCATGCCTTTCGGTCTTATGAACGCCCCTGCAACATTTGTACGCATGATGCGTCGAATCCTATCTCATCGCTCAGATGTCATTGCGTATCTTGATGACATCTGTCTTTTCAGTGATACTTGGAAAGATCACTATAATGGTATAAATGAACTATTGTCTATCTTACGCAAGCATAACCTGACAGCGAAACCATCGAAAGCATGTATTGGTTTTAGCGAAATATCTTTCTTAGGACACCGTGTTGGTCATGGGTTCCTAAAAACAGAAGACCATAATACAAGTAAGATACTTAACATTTCTATTCCTAAGACTAAAAAGCAAGTACGAAGTCTCTTAGGTCTAATACAATTTTATGGGCGATTCATCCCGAATCTGTCCTCCATTATGTCACCTCTTTCTTCCTTGCTAAAGAAAGGGTCTCCTAATGTAGTCCATTGGACTCAAGAATGTCAATCCTCTTTGGATAAGGTTAAAACTATGTTTTCTACTTCACCTATCCTAGTATTGCCTTCTAAGGATAAGACATTTATTCTTCGTAGTGACGCTTCATCCACCGGGATTGGAGCGGCACTAATGCAAGAGTACTCTGGAACTCTGCATCCTGTGATGTATATTTCTCGGAAATTAAATGCCGCAGAGAAGAATTACTCGGTCCTAGACCGTGAATTATTGGCTATGGTTTGGTCAATCCTTAAACTGCAAAGATTTCTTCTGGGCGCGCATTTCATTGTGGAAACTGACCAGAAAGCTCTTACGGCTATTCAGAGTAAAAATCTGAAGAGCGCGAGATCAACGCGATACGCGATTGCTCTACAGCCATTTCATTTTTCGGTGCGAGCTATCCGTGGGTCAGAAAATGTGATGGCAGATATTTTTTCTAGATGCCCACATGATTCATAACTGTTATACAACTTTGATACAGTTGTTTCTATGTTGAAATGTGTACACATATGTAATATATCATATATTGATTGTAACACTACTTAGCGGTTCATTGATATTTGTTCACCGCTGATCTTTCAATGTTTTTCGTCTTTGATGATCATGATGTTAAGATATCTTAGATGAAATTTATGTATAAACTAATGTGGAAATTGTGTCATTGCTAATATTGTAGTATGCGTTGGTGACACCTCTCTGGAAATATTTATACTTAGAGAAGTACTTTCTCTAAGGTCATAAAACTTATGCTTATCATCTGCGCATTGTATTGGTGCGTTGTGAGCCTATTGTATGTTGCTCCTAGATGTATTTCAAAAAAAAAAATGTACCATTTTTTTTTCCCGAGGGGTGTGGTAATCTGTTGCGTGCATATTTTGACGCACATATTACAAAAATCGATATGGCTATTTAATATGGGAAAAATATAGACATTCTTTCATTTGTGTATGAAAATGCTGTCTATGGTAAAAGCGAGAGAATCCATGTTTGATTCACACTTTTGATTATAGGAGTAATCGTTCTGGATATTGATCCGGCGCAAGGATATTGCGCTTACGTTTGTACTTATTTTTTAGGGCCAGAAAATATATTAATTTGCTTATTGTGTTTATGGCCTGAATTCATATGTATTACATATTATTAGTACAAGTAGAATCAGTCCTATATTGTATATTTTGGATGGGTAGGAGGGACTAGATTCTTGTTATTCCGGTCTAGCGGAAGTGTGAGTTGTCTTGACAAGTCGTGAGGAGTTCCGATGTACCGTGATAATGGCGGGTACGCACTTTTCAAAGGGCTGGTAGATTCTTAAGGAAATGTGATTCATGAAGTGGTTTTCTTCTAAAGGAGATGGTATCTCTACTATAGTTTATGTTAGAGACTCTCCTAAGGTACGGTACAATGTATAATTCGGACTCCATGTATTGCCAGACCCTATTTTGATGATCTCATGTCGATTCGACCTAGATGGAACATTGTGCTTCGTATCGCTAGGGTCGTGTTTTGTATCGACGAAGATGACAGACTTTCCTGCAGCGGTTATGGCTACGTGAATTAACCTGATCACCGTAGAGCTGTATGGAAACATTTATGAAATCATTTATATACCCATTATAAATTAACTCTGGCTTATATTCTCCTTCCTATGAATGAGTGAACGACAACTCAGGGAGGCAGCCATGTTAGATTTCGGTCATCATATGTTTTGATCACTGCCAAGAGAACAGATTATTTATCCTATTATCGGACAGTGACAGGGAGATCTCAATCTTGCTAGAAACCCCCCTTTCGTGGTTTCATAATATATACTACAAACTATGGACGTCAAGTAACTTTAGTTATTTACCGATCTGCCTTCACTGACGCGTTTAGTCAGATAGGGGGATGCGGCCATAATGTATCATGACATTGAACTTTTGATGTACTGCCCATTATTTCTGAATGTGTCATGACTTCAGATCTGCTATGTATACCTACAAATTGATATGTCCACATACCATGATGTACTCGTATGTCCCAGTGTGTACGTCTGAATAAATTGAGTAAACAAAGATTCCAGCAGTCTGCATTGGTGCCTTGTAGACACAAGTGTATGAGTGGTTATATTGGTCAGCACACGAACAGTACACCATTCGCGGTAATCACACTCTACACTTCTACTTCATACATACACCATTCCAGCCAGTCCTGCATTGGTGCCTTGTAGCTTGACAGAGTGGAAAGAAGAAAAGAAACTTTACAGACCCCGCACCTGAATAAACAATTATAGTGATATATACTAAATTAAATACACTAATTTGTGGGGACTTTACAATAAAGAAAGTTCTAAATTTGATTTTCTTTTAACTGTTTAAAATAATTTGGAAGTATATCTATTTTTGTTCAAATCAGTTAATAGCTTCAATTATTATTGAATGAATTCAAGCTGTAAGATCAGTTTTACATTACATGATCACTAAAAATATACTTGATGTAGTAAATTTACAACATTTTTGCGGCACACTTAGATAGGCGCGGCGGTACACTAATGTGCCGTGGCACACTGTTTGAGAAACACTGGTCTAAACTCTTACATTGAGCACTCGCACTTTGCCTTTTTTACTTTCTCCTTTATTTCTCCCACCTATCTTGTTTCCCGCCCTTGTCTTTTCTCCATTAAACCCGAAGCCAAAATTACTCCCAGTTTTTAATCTATCACGTCTAGCGTGGACCGCCAGGAGGGGCTGTATACATTCGTTTATTCGTCTGTGATAGAGCTAGTGGACGGCTTCTCCTTTTTTTCAATTCTCTTCGTCCGCTCTACCAAACTTCAAGAACAGGAAGCTAGTAAAGGCCAAAGGGCAATGTCTGGAATATTTATCTCTAACGTGATAGCTGCTTTGATGGCCTGAACGCCATCAACTTACACTACACCGTTCGTAATCTGCAGTATACAGATCGGTAGCCTAGACTGATTAATGTCCTTTGCTGCGGTGAGTCCACCAATATTTCCTAAATTTACGAGCGCGTTTACCCGTCAAAACAATGACGAGAAGATTAAAGCCAGCAGCTTAAACTTTTAGCCTCTGCAGCACATTTAGAAGATCTAATTACATAACAGCACTTTATATCTTTTGTAAGTGGGCGGTTATCATAAAAGTTTTGCCTTGATAGCCTGCGTTTCTGAATATATACTTTAAGATTGTCTGGGTTCGAAACTGGGTTCCTTGGTGTGAGCACTATACAAAGTTGTCCATGAGCAATGACAGCTTCTGGTAGGTACACATCTACATGACCACATGATTGTTCCTAAGTTTTTGTTTTTAAATTGTTGTCATGACAAAAACTAAAATCGTAACAAACTGACGACGTTTCAAGATGAAAGGAAGGCTGGTATCTCTTGGCTCTGTATTGATGAATGGAACTAAAAACTCATCCACCTTAATTTACTGCATGTGATGGTTTTATATTTTTAATATTTTGTCCTTATTGTCTTTGGTATTAAAAAAAAAAATCAGAATTCTCTTTTTAATTTTAACAGAATTTGAAAGTTAAAAAAAATCAACAGGTATTTCGTGGCTCTTTTGTTATGAAACTAAAAACGTCAGTAATTTTTTGACGAGTTACTTGTAACATGATGTGTGAAATCCGAATAAAAAAAAAAATTATTGGTCTCAATATGGGATGATTACATTTGGTACTCAAGATAACGTTCACTCAAAGCAAGGCGCAGTGCGCGCTCTTTCCGTATTTTTCAGAAAAGCTGGTGAGAATATTTCTAACACACTGAACAATGCAAAATGAAAAAATTGACAGTTATGCATATTCTTTAATTGAGTGTTTAATTAAGTAATCACTGTGCAAAGTGCGCCGTTTCAATATTTTTCCAAAAAGGTAAGGCGATTGCTTCACTGGTTACAAACTATCATTAATGACAATAGTTTGAACCTGAAACCTACCTGTATAATGTGTTGTCTCATGGTATGTGACGTTTGTATGGATGTTATCTAATTAAGAACATGGTTCGCAATATCCTCTTCTTCGTCTTCGTACACTCTCAGACGTCTGCTTGAATGTTTTCAAAGAAATCAGTAGTCAATTTGAGGCTATTGGAATCTCCGTAGAGCTTTTCCACGAATGGTACTGATGGTGTTCATATGCGCTTTCTCTGTTCCTCATATGTTGGGCAACTTTGAAGCAGATGTTCGGCTGTCATTTTATCAGTGCCACAGTTACAGTGATCAATAGTTCCTATATAGACGGTTTGTTAGGGGAACTGTTGTTGCGAACTCCTTCCGTATTCCACTGCAGAATGTTGAGTGTTTTGTGAGCTTTGTCAGTAAGTCTTGCCCTTTGCCCTCTGTGTAGCCCAGCGGAACTCTACGGAGTTAGTGACATTTTACTTACATTTTAATGACGTCATCATCAAGCGGCGAACGTTGCACTGTTTCGTTAGGCCTGTGGCCTAGTGCATCCGATTTCAGCAGGCATTTATGTCAGGTTGCCTCCCTTAGCCTGTGACTGTCCCCAGTATACCTGCAAGGCAGCAGAGTGGTCTCTCTGTTTGACTGGTTGTTGGTGTCGTTTTCATAGTGATGAATTGAAACGCGAATGGTTACAACGGAATAAATGTCAACAATGTTTTTCAAACGAAAACCAACAAGTATCTTGAATTGGGTGAACTGGTCAAGTATTGGCAGCACACAAGTCGTTGGTAACTTTACATAGATTTTATTCACCAGGACAGTAAGTAGACAAGATGGACATCGTCACAGGCGCAAAGATCACACGACAACATAGTACATCATATAATTTAATATCCTTCTCACACACCGTTGACCTTCTTTCAAGTCATCATGGTAATACGATGAAATCTTCCATATTACATTTGTTAAAATTCCCAGGTTCTCCTACATAGCCTTGTACCGCATATCATTTCACACACAGTCATATACGATAATCCTATCAGTTAACGGCTTTCAGTTGGCTAACCTCTCTTTATATCCATGCCACGACTTTGGCATTGAAGCATGTACGGCATTTAAAACATGTGCATAAGGTAAACAATATAACTTCTTCTACTCGTAGGAATTCTCCGTCTACGATCCAAATCTTAAAGGCAAGCGACTCTGTAGATCCATTCTAGGAATGATAAAATTCCCGCTAGATTAGTAGTAGAGCGGCCTTTTTATGCAGCATTAAAATAAGAAGTGGGCGATAACTTACGTGACATAACTGCGATTGGCTTCGACCTGAAGACCAATACAAATCACAATAATAAATGGCTTACTTCAACATGCCATTGGATACACAATATAAAATTACAATCATGGACACAAGCCAGTTCCATGTTTCCACTTCAAAACCTGACGTCACCAACTACTCAACTAGGTTACACGTGCGTCCAAAGCAACTCACACAGCATTGTGCACGTCAGTGCGTGAATCAATCGAACGCACAAATAATATAACTATCTCAAGACTGGTGCGTACATTTGGTAGGACCGACGACTACCCCCTTAGGTAATAAATGTACGTAACAGCTCCCTTATTACCTCCCCTTAAAAAAATTAATTCTATTAATTTTTTTCGAACTAATTACTCGAGAGAGGTGAGTCAAAACTACAACAATATATACAATGCATAAAGTTATATCATATTAAGAAAAGAATATTGACTTGAAATTAATATAACTAAATGACAGTATGCATTAAAGCACACATCCACCATCGACCTACTTTGGAACGATGTGGTAATATTCGAAGTAAAAAGAAGTTGAAAATGAAAATGAAAATGAAAAATCAACAAAAAAGATGATAATAAAATTCAACTAAGTTTTTCAAAAGAAAATCGAAACATATGATTTCAAAAATGAAAATGAACAGCAACACTGATGATAATCAATGATAAAAGAATCAGTGAAACAGAAAATTTTGAAATACAATGTGCAAAAATGAAGCAATGCAAAATTAAACACTTTAAGAAGCAACGCACCTACTGTTATCTAGCACTAGTAAGTTTGACTAGTTATCTAAAAGTGAAATATCATGTAGTGGGATACGTGACTACACGTATTGCGAGACACTAATAACGTTAGTAGATGTGTGATTTATAAACAATCAAATTGATTAAATTGAATTAATCTAATTCTAGTACTTAATTACACATAAATAAATAACTAGTAATTTATTCTAAGTAATTCTAATTTCAGTCATTGTGAATATTCGTTCAGAACTATTTAGAGTCAACAAGAATATGTTCCTAATGTTCCATGCACGAAATAAGTTTACGAACACGATATGTAGTGTAATATGTTCCATAACACTAACGAATGTCTATTTGTTTCTTTTTACCAATGTTTCCATACTAAAAAAAAAATGTTACTTTAATATCACTGTTCCCGTTCTAATAAAACGTTACTTCACAAGAAATAATGTTATAATCCATATGTAAGTATGTTCTGAAAGTTATATTTATACGAATACTGCAAAACTATACATAGTCTTCACAGATGTACAATTAATGACACTGTACAAAGTTATTCATGTTTCGGTGAGGACGTTTCTCCATCTAAAAGTAGTTTAGTTTCACCAAGTTCACTAGGGCATCTTGAAAGACAGTCTGCAAATACATTCTGCACTCCAGGAATAGCTCGTATCTCAAAATGGAACGGTTGAAGAGCTATAGCGTAACGCGCTGACTTTGATGACTTAACGTTCCCTGTATTCAATGCGGTAAGAGCTTTCTGGTCAGACTCCACCACAAAGTGTGATCCGAGGAGATAACGATCCAGTTTTGTGATTGCCCAGACAAGAGCAAGGAGCTCTTTGTCTAGAACGGAGTAATTTATCTCGCTCGTTGTAAGCTTTCTGGATACGTACATAACGGGAAATAAGGTGCCTCCGTATTCCTGCATCAAAACTGCCACGATAGCGTAGGAAGAAGCATCACTGCGAAGAACAAAGGTGAGATCTTTGTTAGGCAACCTTAAAAAAGGCTTATTTGAAAAAATTTGTTTTATATAGTCTAACGCCGTTTGGTGATCCTGCGACCACTTTATTACATTAGGTGTGCCCTTCTTCAGTAAAGACGAAAGAGGTGCAGTTATAGTAGACAAATAAGGGATGAATTTAGAATAGAACTGTATTAGTCCTAAGAGTGACCTCACTTGTTTTTTTGTCTTAGGTGCTGAGATGTTTAAAATTTTAGAGACGTTACTGTCTTCTGTATACATTAAACCGCGACCTATACGGTGACCAAGAAATGAGATGTCATGAAAACCGACAAAAGCCTTTGAAGGTTTCGCTGTTAAGTTATAATCCTGTAAGGTAGAAAGTAAAGATTTTAAACCCTGAATATGTTCATCCCAAGAGTCACTAAAAAGACAGATGTCATCTATATAAGTAATGACATCGGAACGATGAGACAATATGCGGCGCATCATGCGTACAAAGGTAGCTGGCGCATTCATTAACCCGAAAGGCATAAAATTCCATTGAAAAAGACCCCGTGGTGTCGAGAAAGCGGTGAATGGCTTTGCTTTCGTAGTGAGTGGCACTTGCCAATAACCCTTTGAAAGGTCAAATTTCGAAAAGAATGTAGCATGAGATAATCTCTCCAATAAGTCATCTAAAAGAGGTAATGGTTCCGCATCGAATTTTGTAACTTTGTTTAACTTCCTGTAATCTACGCAAAGACGTATATTGTTGTCTTTCTTCCTAATGATTACCATAGAAGAAGAATATGGTGATGAAGATGGTTCAATTATATTTAATTGGAGCATATCATCCAATTCCTTATCAACCTTATCACGAAAGTGTAAAGGAATAGGATATGGGCGAACTCGAATCGGTGTATCGTCAGTCAGAATAATGTCATGTTGGATGACTGACGTATGACCTGGGATGTCGGTGAGGACATCCTCATACGTGTGTAGAATATTAGAGACTTGCTGACGTTGATCATCAGTAAGAGTAGATGAGATAGTAACATCATTCCATTTCTCAGTGGAATGGAGTGGTACAACTGGTATTGGTAGTTGTACATCATCGAAAGAAGATTCCTCTTCTTGGATGACTGACAAACTAGAATAGTGTTGAATAGGAGGTGTAGGATCGTCAGTTGCCTGAAACACTGACTGTAAGTAATCAGGACGTGAGTAATACTCCTTCAACATGTTAATGTGGAAGGTTTTATGTTTGCCATTAACATCAACGATGTAGTCGACATCGGATATTCTTGAGATGATCCTGAAAGGACCTCTCCAGGTAATTAAAAGACGATTGTTATGCGCAGGGAGTAATACAAAAGCTTCATCACCAGGTATGAGCTGGCGAAGACGTCTATATTTGTTTGCAGATAGACGAGCTTTTTCTTTGGCATGTTCGGATGATGCAGTAGCTAGTCTACAAGCATCTATGATTTTCTTTCTAAGAGAGATCACATACTCATAAGAGGATTGAGTTTCCTCTTCAATATTCTCATCCACCAATAAGTCGTGGATTAACGACATCGGACCGCGTGGTTGCATGCCAAAAACAAGCTGGAACGGAGAAAACCCCGTTGCTTGATTTTGTACCTCGCGATACGCAAAGAGACAAGCGGGTAGGACCCGATCCCAGTCTTGGGGATGGTCTTGAGTCATCTTACCCAACAACTGCTTGAGTGTCCTATTGAGACGCTCAATTAACCCATTTGACATCGGATGATAAATAGAACTAAGAGATCTGTCTATACCTAATGTCTTCATAACTTGAGACATGGATTCAGAAATGAACTGAACCCCATGATCCGACAAGATTTTCCGTGGAAAACCAATGCGTGAGAAGATTAACATCAATGCCTCTGCTACACTGGCAGATGAAGTGTTCTTGAGAGGGATGGCCTCAGGCCAACGAGTGCACATATCAATGCACGTAAGAATATGCGTATGCCCTCTAGCAGATGGAAGCATTGGACCAATAATGTCAATGGCCATTTTATCAAATGGTCTAATCGGGATGTCCGCAGCTTGAATAGGAGCCGCATGAAATGGACCCCGTACCTTAACTTCTTTACATATCAAACAGGACCGACAATAGAGAGTAACATCTCTATGGACGCCTGGCCAGTAGAATGCCGAAAGCACTCTGGATTTGGTACGCGAAAAACCCATATGGCCCGCACATTGCGAGTCATGAGCATGTCGTAATATACGAGATCTCATACAGGATGGGACAAGAATCTGAGAACATAAGGATAAATCCTTTTCCCGTATTACTCTAACCAAAATCCCATTTTTAAGTATAAAGTCATGTCTAGATTTTGCAAGTTTGTTGCTTGTATTCTTTTTGTTAACATACTGAAAGAATTTTTTTAATGAATTATCATTCTTTTGCAATGTTGCAAACAACTCCCGTGAAATAGGAGCATCATCATCACAAGTGGTATGAACTGTAGGTTCAATAGGTGTATCATGCGACATATTAGTAGCTTGCGCTCTAGTCACTACTGCATTTGCAGTTTGAATATGTCGCTCTTCCCATTCAGCTATTTGCTGAGGTGTACACTCTTTAATACCATGTATGCGACCCAGTATTACATCACAAATTGGGTTAGGCAGAAGACATGCTTGGATCTTTCCTGTAAAGAAAGGAGTATGAAGATCAATAATAGCAGTGGGAAATGTTTCAATTGTGCCACCAAATGTTACACATTTGACAACCCGGCCCGTGGCACAACTTGGGTTGATCAGCGAAGTCCGGACACCGATTGTTGTACAACCTGAGTCAAATAGGAGAGAGCATGAAATATTATTGACAAATCCCTTGTGAAACTTAAGAGAGCCCTGTCCCTGGTGTACTGACGCAGCAGTGGCTGTACAGACTGCAGGCAGGCTAGGCAAGGTATGTCCGCAACGCAGCGTCGTGATCGCCTTAGGCTGGAAAAGAGTCGAGCATTCTGGACAGTCTTTCACCTGGGAACAATCTAGAGAACAAGACATAGCATTGTGAGTTTCAGCTACTTTACCCTGTTCAATGTTAGCCTGTGTATCATTAAAAGCAACATTAGAATGTCTACCTGTATTATTCGACGATCTATCTCGTCGGCGCGATCGATTGTGATTTTTGTCATTAAAATTGCCATAATTGTCGTTTCTGCTAGAGTTAAAATTTGGATTAGTCCGATAATTTGTAGAATGATCGTTATGATGTTGGTTAAATGGTTTATTTCCAAAAAATTGTCTGTTTTGCGGACCCTGAGACCTTGATCTCCAGTTTTGTTTATTATAATGTCCTTGATTATTTTTAAAATAATTGTTACCAAAATCTCGCGATCTGTGAGTTTGGTTCCAAGAAACATTAAATGGAGCAGATTGTTGAAATTGCTTCCCTTTGTAAAAGTTATCATTGTTGAAATTATGATTATTTCCCTTATTGACATACCTATCAGCACTAAAAGAACGATTGCGTGAAAAATTGTTTTGTTGTGCTGCAAAAGCAACAGGCAATTCACTCTTAATCTGCGCATTACTCAGATCCATGGTTGGGTGAGCAGTGCAGAAGTTTTTTGCATGTTCTTCTAAGTTTTTCATTGATAAAGGTTTCCGTTCGTGTAAAAATGCGAGAAATGTAGGGTTTACCGACGAAAGTACCTTATCGCGCATCAGTAAATCAAAGAGACCTTCATACGACTTTTCAATTTTGGATAATTCGATCCATCTTTCTAATGTTAGTCGTATCTGTGACAGAAAATCACTAAAATTTCTGCCAGATTGAGGTAGTAATGTGTGAAATCTCAAACGATATTCGTTTTCTGTCATTTGGAATTTTTGCAGAAGTGCTGCTCTAAGAGCATTGTAGTCATTTTTCTCACCAATGCTGGTGGTATGATAAACTGCTAATGCATCCCCTGTAAGTAATCTGGATAAATATGTACAGTATAGCGCTTTATCCACGTTATAAGACCCACAAGTGGCCTCAAACCTATCTAGGAAGAATATTACGTCATCAGACGGGGGATTAAATTTTGGTAATTTAAGGTGAATTTCCTTAAAATTATCATGTCTGGATGAAGTTTGGCTTTCAAAAGTTCTCTGAGAATTAGCTTCCTGAGTTAACCTAATTCTCTCATATTCTGACTCTGCTAATTTCAGTTCATGCTGTCGTTTTTTTTCATTCTCTTCCATCTCAAGCTGAAGTCGTTTTACATTTTGTTCCGCTATCAATCTTCTCTCTTCCATTTCCTTTTGTTTCTGTTCCATTTCCTTTTCAGCTATTAATCTTTTTTCTTCCATTTCTTTTCTAAGTCTTTCTTCAGCCTCCTTTTGTTTCTGTTCTGCCTCTCGCAGAAATCGTTTCTCTTCTAATTCAGCGGCTAATCTCATTTTTTTCTCATTCTCCTCAGCCTCAATCCGTTTCTGATCTGCCTCAAATTTCATCTTCTTCTCATGTTCCTCAGCCTCAATCCGTTTTTGATCTGCCTCAAATTTCATCTTCTTCTCATGTTCCTCAGCCTCAATCCGTTTTTGATCTGCCTCAAATTTCATCTTCTTCTCATGTTCCTCAGCCTCAATCCGTTTTTGATCTGCCTCAAATTTCAAATTTTCCAAACGTAAAGTTTCTAACCTTCTCTGATCAGCTTCTATTTCTTGAGCTTTCTTATATTCTGACATAGCGAATTGTCTTACCTCTTCAGCAGGTATTTGCAAAGCTTTTGCTTGCTTAATGAAATAGTCTAAGGTAGCCATTTCAATATTATTATGTAATAATACTACTTAAAAGTGTTACTACAACTAGTGTTCTTCGTTCCTGTTCTAGAACGGTAAAATCAATTTATATAATAGGCAATAATATTAATAATTAATAATGTAATTTATAACATGTAATGGTGTGAAAGCAGTAATGTGACAGACAATAGCACAATAATGACACGACAAGATATTCAAAACAAACGAAGACGTTCGCAGAAATCCAATTAAAATAAAATGAGAAACTAAAATGGAATGTCGTAAAGAATTACGATGATAACTGCGATTAAATAATGCACAAGACAATTGACAACACAGTGTAAAAAACATAGGTTTTGTAAAAAAAACTAAACGACAGGAAAGGTGAGATGGACGCGAAATACAAACAAAATTCATCATAAAACCAAGGTACAAGTAAAAATAGCTACCAAAAACAACAAGTAAACGTGACACTACAGCTAAAACAGACAGGTGTCACAGACCACCAGACACAGTGGACCTAGAATCCTTCTACGCTCACGCGTAGGAACATTCCACTGCGGGAAGTCTGCAAAATAATGTCCTACAGAACGTCTGACGAAGAGCCCGAATTGGCTTCGAGATGGATCTCGTTCGTCAGATCTACCTCCCAACCTCCCGCGAAGAATACACAAAACATAACACATAACATAGAAAATATATATATATGGACATTTAAGGCACAGCTAATTGTAATAAAGTGTATAACGGATACAAGTTATACTTAGCTCGCGTGCAGGTAAAAATCAAAGTGCCTCGTCCCCGTGTATGTACGTTAGAGGATGCAATACTTCGCTCTGCGTATATCAAACTAGCTCGCACGTAATAATGATGAAGAGATGATCTCCAAGTAATCAGTCACTGTGAAACTTGACGTGGAGGTTGATTGAAGACCTTGAGCATTTGAGTTGATTTTGATTCATATTCCGCTAGGATCCAAATTGAGATGATGTCGCCTTGAAAGTAAACATTCTTCTTTTCAAACGATCAATTGGATGGGTACGTTCCTTTGAAATCACTTCCAGACCGCACTGGCCTACCAGTTATTGTTGGTGTCGTTTTCATAGTGATGAATTGAAACGCGAATGGTTACAACGGAATAAATGTCAACAATGTTTTTCAAACGAAAACCAACAAGTATCTTGAATTGGGTGAAATGGTCAAGTATTGGCAGCACACAAGTCGTTGGTAACTTTACATAGATTTTATTCACCAGGACACGAAGTAGACAAGACGGACATCGTCACAGGCGCAAAGATCACACGACAACATATTAATTATTGCTGCTAAAGTTCCTGAAGATTCTCTTCTAGTAAAGACCTCTGTCCATAGACTAAGGATTACAAAACTGTTACCGTATAATATCCTTCTCAGTCACGACCGTTGACCTTCTTTCAAGGACGTCTATCATGGTAACGTATTCATACTCTGGGATGAAATCTTCCATATTACATTTGTTAAAATTCCCAGACGTTCATCCTACATAGCGTTGTACATCATATAATTTCACACAAAGTCATATACGATAATCCTATCAGTTAAAGGCTTTCAGTTGGCTAACCTCTCTTTACATCCATGCCACGACTTTGGCATTGAAGCATGTACGGCATTTAAAACATGTGCATAAGGTAAACAATATAACTTCTTCTACTCGTAGGAATTCTCCGTCTACGATCCAAATCTTAAAGGCAAGCGACTCTGTAGATCCATTCTAGGAATGATAAAATTCCCGCTAGATTAGTAGTAGAGCGGCCTTTTTATGCAGCATTAAAATAAGAAGTGGGCGATAACTTACGTGACATAACTGCGATTGGCTTCGACCTGAAGACCAATACAAATCACAATAATAAATGGCTTCCTTCAACATGCCATTGGATACACAATATAAAATTACAATCATGGACACAAGCCAGTTCCATGTTTCCACTTCAAAACCTGACGTCACAAACTACTCAACTAGGTTACACGTGCGTCCAAAGCAACTCACACAGCATTGTGCACGTCAGTGCGTGAATCAATCGAACGCACAAATAATATAACTATCTCAAGACTGGTGCGTACATTTGGTAGGACCGACGACTACCCCCTAGTCGCCATATTGGCAAGGGGAGATCACTGTCTGCATCCCTTCCGGAATTAAGAGCAACTAACCCGCCAAAACATAAAGAAGAAATAATTATGTTGTGCTCTTACACTGCTGCCTAACCTGATGTCGGTACTAATTCTCCTGTGGTCGTTTCTTTCCTATCCATTCCATGTCAGCTTCCTTGCATCTTTGTAGTCAGTATTTTCAAGACGTATTGAACATTGACCAAAGGTCAAATGAAGTTTAAATGAAACGGTAAGAAATTATATGACCATATTAAAATTAGTGCCGTCATTAGCACGTGGGCCCGTATAGTTCCAGGGGGTCTGTTATCAGACAAACAAAGAATAAGACTTCCGCTCCCTCAGGTAACGCGTACAAGCCGACTGATGAGATTTGGCATCGGGTTCTGGCAACCTCGTCATGTTAAAAACAAAATTCTACAGACACCACCGCATCACGAACGCATTGTCGTAATTTTTATCTGAGAGGGTGCTGATGAATATTGGTCCCTTTAGAGTGTAAAGTGATATTGAAGGCTCTGTGAGAATAAGGATTTGGGAGAATGAGGTAGTAGATTCACAAGCGCTGGGAAGGAGCAAGGACAGTCTCTTATTACGACAATATCTGTTTTCTCCCAGATACTCCTATCTCTCTTCTGCACAAACAATTGTTTGTCAGTTCTAGTCGCTCAACGTACATGAATACAGCCTACACAGATGGAAATGTTTGGAGTTTTAGGCCAACCGACAACCAACACAAATAAAGATTAATACCTTTATTATCATAAAGGACTCACACATAATTGTACATTTACAGTCAAAAATCAAAGGTTACAGAATACAAATATAACAAGGGAAGAGGGGTTTTTGAGGAGAAACATCCCATCCACCGTTTCCCGTTTATATTTACTAACAGACAAGACCCGGTCCCAAAGACAAGGGGGAGGGGTGATCAGAGATAGGCAATTTAACCCACTGGTAAATTTATTACTCTGAGGCAAGGGGTTACAGAAAAAGGGGAGGGGGGGGGTGTAGAGGAAAAGCTAGGGTTCTCAATTGTCTCCCTTTAAATCAACAAATTTTACGGGAGGGGGAAGGAACACAGTTACCCAATCCCGCTAGGAGAGATCCCGTACAAGGAATATAATGCACCTTAGTACAAGGTCGAACTAATTAAAAGGGTAAAGAAAAGATAAATCTCCTTTCATTAAAAAAAACACACTAAGGCTGGCCATCCCCACAAACACACACGCAGACTTACCGAAAGGTGAATTCTGGCACTTCATAGGAAATACATAAAAAAAAAGCACTAAACCTTGGCTTAGGTAAAAGTATTTTCTTCCATGTACAGCCCCAGATTTGGGGTTTGTTGAAGTTAACAAAGTGTCCCGAAATCGCTGGACGTTGAAGTTTAACGGTACTGTTTGTTTATTAGATAAAGTTCCTAAAGAAAGGCACAGGCACTTGGCTAGGCGTGAGGTATGGTGTGGTTCCTAAAATTGGCACAGCTGGTGGAAATAACTTCCTTTTTCCGTAATGTCACAAGTTAAGAAAAACACTGAGGTAAGTTCTTCTTCGGGGGGGGGGGGGGGGGGGGGGGGGGGGGGCGGGAGGGAAAGGGAGGGTAAAATCCACTGAATATACGTGACAGACAGTGTAGATCGATGCTTTTTCTTCACAAATAGGGGCAGTGAATAAAATATGTTCTGCTTCCAGTTTTCTTTAAGGACTCTATATGAACTAGTATTTTTAAAGTGTCTCTTGAATGGCTTTATTCTCAGTTACGTTCAGAGGAGCGGGGCCCATTACAGGTCGCCACAAGTTTAGCTTTAAAAAGTTCATATGTTACTGGAGTTATCGAATTGAGTTTGGCAGAACTCTGTATATAATTAATAATTGCTGGGATGCAGGTTGAATGATCGTTCTGAATGAAAGATAATCAAAACAAGAAATGCATTACAAATCATATTATAATCTGACGCGATAAATTACAGTTAGCCTATTTACTTATTAGCGTCGTCAATTAACAAATCAGGAAAACTTCCCGTGAGTTAAAATAATTAAAAGCACATCTATCTATACAGAACTAAACTGTATTAAAGTTGTAATTCTCTTTAACGTCTGCAAAATAAATTTACGCGTCAATTGTATTAGGAAATACTTTTAGCTGTAACATTAGTTTGCACTAGAACTTTGAAAATGGGTTTATTTAATAAGGTTAAATTTACACCACAATCCATTGAAATCAATTGAAATAACTCGACCACTGATCACTCGAAGCTAATGTATAAATTACCGTCTGCACAGAAAGAATACACTCCAATAGTCACGAAGGTAGATGAAATCCAGCAGGAATCCGACTATGCTAGTGCAACTAGGATTCTGTCAGAGCGAAGGATAAAATGCAGTTTCTCGGAGTTCTCTATTTATACTTATCGAATGTAACTTGAATAGGGCGTGTTAAATTTTCGCACCTTTCTTGAACTTGAGCAAAATCCGGGGTACCTCGCCGATGTGTTAACCGATTTTCTTCCGTCTCAGGCTTCTAGCATGAGAGTGCGAAAATTTCTCGAGAAGCTACTCTGTGAGCTGCAGGTTCCCTGATTCTTTAGATCGCGTGCCGCTGCGATTGAATTCTGAAGATCAGCCTGTTCTTTGATGGTACCGCTGTTCTGAGAGCTTTGGCAACTCCCACCAGGCGGGGTGACAGCCAGGTAAGAAAATGATCTGCTGTGTATTGCTCTAGAAACAGGAGTGAGTCTGTGGCCCGTCCTCTTTTGGGCCGGCGTTAAGGGAAAGATTGCTATAAATCGTTCTCAGAAATGGTTGTGGGCTGGATTTAACCTCCCATCAAAGGCCATGCGATCTCAAACGTTCACATAAGATAGCAGGCTACATATTAATGATCCAGCGTGTAAGGTTCTCGTGGAAATGCTGCATGCCGGTAAAAGTTACAACAGATGATCAGGGGTTCTAAAGTTATGAGAGGCCAATATTCTGTTATCATCCATCGAGTCAGGGAAATTCATTTGTCATACTTAGACGTACGTCACACGCATGAATGCCCTGATGTAGGCTTCCTGTAAGAAGAACAGCAATAGTGGTGTATCAATGCTTCATAAGGAACGACATGGGGAAAAAGGGAGAGAAAAATAACCAGGACAGCAGAAAGAGCGTAACATAATTATTTCCCTTCATGTTTTGGTGGAGTACACAGAAAGGGAGATGCATGCAATGTTTCAGTTCTCTGCGATGAGTTAAAAAAGGTAGACATTTGGAGCGTCAAAGATTTTCAGCACGACAAATATATCAAATAGTTAACACAATTGTTAAGATTGACGAGTACAGCAGACTGAGAGGGGTAGCCTTAGATGTCGGCAAGAAGCTGTGGGTGAGCATGAGACTGCGGCTGTGTGTGTGGGTATTGTCACGAGAAGTTAAATTGGTGTAGATAATAGTAGATAAAAAGATGTATCAGATAATACTTAGAATAGATGCCAGATAAGAGTACTGGTCTTGAAGGTAATACCCCATTGTCAGAAATGAGCAATGGTGTATGGTTGTCATAGGTAATAGTCAGACTGTGAAGAATTCTGGCTTAGATGGTAATAAGCAGTGCCACATTCTAAGGTGTCTCCTCTCTACAACTATCCTATGTGATTGTATGTAGGGAAATTAACAAAATTAAAGTAACTTCAAAAACTGTAATGAGTTACTCAAAACTCCGGATACAATTAATCAATTTATTATATACATACATTAATTATTCTCTTCCCTCTTTTTGAAATCAGAAGTATGATATGCAATGTTATTGATGATGATGATGTTTACAAAAGCATTAAATATATTACACAATCAAGTTTTAACTACAGAATGTCAATGTCTCCTTTCTTTTGGAAAATGATCACTTTGTACCAAAATTTTCTTTAAATTTAAAATGTCAATTACACTAACTCCCTTGTTCTTGATCTTGTACTAGTAGTTTATGAATCAGTGTTAATCAACCTCTATAAGAGTCGCTGTGACTTCAGATCCTGTCTTTCATAAGTATTGAGCCTAACAACAACTGGTTTTCATCATACGTCTTTGTTAAATGTGGTTGGTCATATTGTGAAACAGTCCTTTCTGTTGTACACTTAACTAGATTGACTGCACCGTCTGTCACTCTGCTGCAAACAGTGGTTGGAAAAGCCCGTGCATTCGGGTTCCCAAAACCAAATCTGATGTATACACTTGGTGCCTGAATGCTGCTTAGTCTTGCACGGATATACACAACAGTCGTCTGCTTTGCTGGCAGTAGGGTATGATAGGATATGATAGGACCTTCAATTCAGAATGCCCAGGGCTTCTAATGCCTGACAGGCTGTACACACAGTTGGATGGCAAAGGTGCTTGGTGGCGAACTCCGTCGTCTGTGACTTGAATCAAATTTAGGCGGTGAGTGAAATATACCTCCGCTCCTCTCTCCTTATATACTTTCACATCCGGCGAGCGAGAGAACATCTAGGTCATTGGCTATTTCTTTCGTTCATTTTCTTGTAAAGTTTGTAGCATATAGCCAAGAGTGTGCTTGTAGCAAAAATTCCATTAATTCATATTCCTCTATTGTCCAACCGATTTCCTTCATCTAGGTCTTGTTACAACCGGCCGATTAAGAGCTGTCGTTATGTGTAAGTTTCTTGTACCATAGTTCATTTAGTCTTTCGCTATGGCAGACGAAGCAGTGCAAATCTCCAGGCGATTCATGTGTTACTGCCTTCAAACACAATTATCTCAACAAATACTGCACCAACTGCGACGATACAGGTATCGGGACAAAGCCTCGGTTCTGTAATATCTCACTTGACTAGCATTATTAGTTGAAATACTTCTGCTGGGCTACACTACCAATGGAAACGCATACAACTTTGTACGTTTTCCGATCTCCATCTTGTTTATGCTTACCAGCCGTTACACGGAATAGGCGGTGTACACTATTTTCGATTGCCTTGATATTGGGCCCATTCGTCTTGCAACAGGTACGTGTGTGTAAATTGTACGGTACGAAAACTTGAGCTCCCCACAACGCTTCGCGACAAAAGAAGGCCGAGAAAGTAAGAGTTAGTAATTCAAGAGCGTCCGACGGGCACAGTGGTTAGAGTGCTTTCCTCTTGCATAACAGTTACTGTGTTCCGGGATTGTACCGTGGTAGCGTCACGCGCCAGTCTAAAAAACTTTAATGGGGTACCTAACTCTGAGCTTGAGTTACGGAGGTCTAAGGCAGCGAGGAAAGGATCTGATCACCCCGCTTCCCCTCATTAAAAAAGCTGAACCTTGTATGGTGAAATCTCTGACATTTCATTCTCCTACGGCAGTGTATGCTACGTTAATACATTGACCCCTACCTAAGTAATTCATGTTTCTCACATTTAAAACACAAAACTTACCCCAACATATTCTCAGATCACAAAAATCCTAAATACTATTCAGACAGGTGAATAAAGGTACAACTATCCTACAATTGAACAGTGTTCTACGCGTCACAACAGCAAAAGTAGTACTATCTATCAGCCAGTCTATCGCAAACAAGAAATATATTTTGTTACATGGAATAAAGAACTATATGTACACAAATTATAACCCACGTGGGGCTGAACCGGATATTCCGTACATAAGTTCACCAGTTTCTGACGCATGGGCCAACCAAGCACAAACAACAACCTAGCCGCCCAGTGGCGTTACTACTATTTAAAGGGGCCCCAGGCACAATTTAAGTGGGATCGTCCTTACATAGTGGGTTCAACATAATCATTATATGGCATATCGGAGTAAAAAATTTCACCATCATCGTCATCTCCACCATTATAGTTGTCATCGACATTATTATCATTATCGTCACTGTCATCATAATCATCAGCATCAATATAATTCAGCGCTGCAAGAAGCATAAGCCTTCTACAAATGTACGCCTTTTCCTTCTGTCCTGTTGCATTCGCTCATTATCTTTCAATGTTTTCTTTATCTTTTTCATATCTGTTTAATACAAGAGTCGGCGTCTGTGGCCTAATGGATATGAACGCAGTTTGATAATCCAGATATACCAGGTTCGAAACCTGCTGCAGGCGGTTTGGTAGCAGATCGCTTTGTGTGGGTTTTTAACAATGGTATAAGCGCCGTACCGTTCAGAAAGCAATGGCAAACTACTGAATGAAAAAATTGCCTAGAAAAATCACAAACAGCCAATAAAAGCTGGGGTTGATTGCCACGTCCTGTAAAGGATAAGCAACTAACTTTTAAATACAAGAACAAAATACAATATATAAATATATACATGTGCGTGTTAAGGCTGGGATTTATTTTAAAATCTTAATCGATTGACCGAATTTCTTTAATCGAAAATGAATCGAACAACGTGATAAATTATTAAAAAATCATAAATAACATGTTTTAAAATCAATAAGAGCTTTATCTATTTTACTTGATATAAGGCTATAGCGACCTGAAAATATAATGAAAATACTGAACAGTTTCAACCAAACTATTTTTTATTACTGACCATACTTGCCAAATTCCATATGAGAAACCTCTAACATAGCAAATGTTCTCACATTTAAGTAAATAATATAAATCTTGTTTAAAAACAGAATAATCGATTAAAATTTGTTTTATCAATTAATCGATTACATTTTTAACCCATTAATCGATTAATAATTATTAATATCTCAGCCCTGATATAAATATAAATATATATATATATATATATATATATATATATTTATATTTATATATATATATATATATATATATATATATATATATATATATATATATATATATATATATATATATATATATATATATATATATATATATATATATATATATATATATATATATTAATAGCCCCTTCAGTCATAACTGACTATGGAAATGCGCCCCTGAGATGACAGCCCTCATCTGCTTTTTTTCCTGATGCTTCTTTCGACGTTTTCTCTTCTCTTCGACTTGTTGTGTGAGCTTCTTTTCGCCCAATCTGAGGTGGCGCCGTAAAAAGCATCGCCACTTGGTGCGATCGGCAGCTTCGTCCTCCCACGTTGCTGGATTTATGTCCAGTACACTCATATCTCTCTTGCACACATCTTTGAACCTCAGCTGTGGTCGCCCAACTGTTCTTTTGCCATCTGATAGTTGCCTGTAGAAGATATCTTTCGGATGCGACCATCTTCCATGCGGCGGACATGGCCAAGCCAGCGTAGTCTGCGCTGTCTAAGCAGTGTATACATGCTTTGAAGGCCGGCACGTGACAACACCTCGACATTTGTCACTTTATCTTTCCACGAGATGCCGAGGATGTGGCGTAGACACTGTAAATGGAAGGTATTGAGCCTTCGTTCTTGCTTAGCATAGGTCGTCCAGGTCTCGCTGCCATATAGGAGAGTGCTGGTGACGCAGGTGTTATATACCGCAGCTTTGGTCTTCATTGTGAGTTTGGAGTTTCCCCAAACACGTGATGTGTGGCGGGCAAAGGTAGCTGCAGCTTTGCCAATGCCGCTGTCGATTTCTGTATCCAGTGAGAGTTTGTCATTGATGGTAGGCCCCAGATATGTGAAGTGGTGCACCAATGTCAATTCATAGTTATCGATAGTGATAGCTGGTGCAGCACCCGCATCCTGACAGTATATATATATATATATATATATATATATATATATATATATATATATATATATATATATATATATATATATATATATATATATATATATATATATATACTGGAGAGGGTCCCTTTCGCCTACCATTTTACGGGGAATGCTCGGAGCCAGGGCGCTTGGAACGAGTCCGGTAAACCGAAGCAGTAGTTACGCCGCTGCATCCACCATTCTCCAACAAACACCTCCATCATCCCTAGACAATAAGTAATGAAAAGGACGGTAACAAATTCCGAACTGGAGAATTCATTACGGACATTGTGAAGAGAGTAAGGGGGAAGGGGGGCGCCATGCCTTTCTCTGTCTGAGGCTACCTAGCTTGGTCCTGTATTTAATTAGACCGCACGATTCAATAAATCAGTTAGACACCCCACCAATCAGCTTCAAGCGTGTTCAATCAAACGATCAGAGGCTGCATTCAGTCAGTGGTACGGACACTGAAGAAACACAAAGGACATTTCGTCCGGTCAAGCCTGATTACAAAGTGGCCTTAACGATTTCTGGTCTAAAAAGAAAAAAAAAAAAACAACAAAAACTTGTTTTTAACCAGATTTTTGTTTTCTTTTCAAAGAATTGGGAGGAACGAACGAACGAGCTTTATTTTCAAAGATTTTCAGAATTGGGCGCGCACATCGTATAATATTCTGCCCTTCCTCTCTCTCTCTCTCTCTCTCTCTCTCTCTCTCTCTCTCTCTCTCTCTCTCTCTCTCTCTCTCTCTCTCTCTCTCTCTCTCTCTCTCTCTCTCTCTCTCTCTCTCTCTCTCTCTCTCTCTCTCTCATCTTGGTTACTGTAATCCCGATACGTAATTTAACCATTAATTTTAACGGCACGCAAAATTATAAAGGTAATGTAACAGCATACATTTATAGTCCTGACACACACTCATGCGGGCCAAACTGTCAACAATTTATCTGCATTTTTACATGTATCGTCAATCGTCAATATGAAAAATATATAAACACATTCTCGTCCATATCCGTACAGTATGGAAAGACAATTAAAAAAAATATATCCTTTTTTACACACTTCTGTAGCAGAAAAAAGGGGGCGGGGCGGGGGGGGGGGGGGGGGAGATATTCCAGCAGTTTTAAAAAAAATGTAGAAAAGGGTACATCAGCTCACTCTCAAATACATCTTCATATTTTAGACAAACTAAAACATTACTTATTTCAAAAGTACAGTGGTATACTCGTACATGCATTGAGGCATATCGGGAGTCATCCTTATATGACCACCAGTTATGCATAATGCTAGAATATACAAATGTGGAAGTGAACATCTGTCTGTGATGCTAATTACACCCTCATTGACTCTTGAAATCATCCACACATTTCTGGGGATTCCACCTGTGGTGACACTTGTTGAGAACCCAGCATAAACCTTGGAGAAGTCACTTGAGCCCCAGACGTAATTCTTTGGCTTTGACTTGATTGACTGCATGCAGGTGGATCTCAATGTTGACACTGTGATTGGCATTGAGCGCTGAGAAATGGCTCTGTGCAGGATGCGACAATTCCTTGGGAGAGACCAGAACCAGAGCACAGAACTGTAACTCTGCATTGCTAGATAGCGCACTTAGATGGTGGGGAATGCACAGTATGCCACGCGCTTCTTACTCCTAGTTTCGGACCAGATGTGTCGATCCTTTAAATGTAAGCCAAGCTGGAGAAACTGGAGCTCAAAAACTCAACAGGTTTCGGAATGGTAAAAAAGCCACAGGAAAAGCCTAGATCTACAGTGTAGATAATACCAAGGAGTGTTCAACTTGGTATTGGTTGCTAAAGAGCGAGAAGCTCCGTAGGCCAAGTTAAACAACAACAACAACAACTACAATGATAACACTACTTTCTCACCTACATAGTAGTGGTAACACTACTTTCTCACCTACATAGTAGTGGTAACACTACTTTCTCACCTACATAGTAGTGGTAACACTACTTTCTCACCTACATAGTAGTGGTAACACTACTTTCTCACATACATAGTAGTGGTAACACTACTTTCTCACCTACATAGTAGTGGTAACACTACTTTCTCACATACATAGTAGTGGTAACACTACTTTCTCACATACATAGTAGTGGAAACACTTCTTTCTTACATACAAAGTAGTCGTAACACTACTTTCTCACATACATAGTAGTGGTAACACTACTTTCTCACATACATAGTAGTGGTAACACTACTTTCTCACATACATAGTAGTGGTAACACTACTTTCTCACATACGTAGTAGTGGTAACACTACTTTCTCACATACATAGTAGTGGTAACACTACTTTCTCACATACATAACATCATGTAATAATACTACATAACAATGATAAACAAAAAATATTCAAATACAAAAATAACTTGGACGCGGAAACGAGCGGTAGAAGAAAAAAAGGTTAACATATGGATGAGATGTGCACAGGTAAAGGCTGCTTCTATGGAGGTAGAAAGTCAGTGCTGATGAAGTGTTTGTAAAGTGCTTTATTGAATGAGTGTTGTGTACGCAGGCTTTTTAGGTGGTGTAGGAGGCTGTTCCACCAAGTAGGCTCTAGAGTAGGCTAGACTCTTTTTGAATAGGTCGATCCATAGTTTTGGCAAACATAACTGATGTAATTGTAGTACCTCTCTTCTATTGGTTTGAAACTATGATCGTAGGTACGATGGTGCATTGTCTGATGGAATAGCGTGAGAAACATGAGAAAATAAAATAAAATTAATACATCCCTTTTATTTTGCGATGCGTACGCACCCAGATTCTGAGAGTAAATACTAACTAGAGGTGTTTTCTTTAGAAATTTGTTTTATATGACGCAACTATCAGCTCCATACATGTAATTTTTATCTGAGAGGGTGCTGATGAATATTGGTCCCTTTAGAGTGTAAAGTGATATTGAAGGCTCTGTGAGAATAAGGATTTAGGTGAATGAGGTAGTAGATTCACAAGCGCTGGGAAGGAGCAAGGACAGCTTCTTATTACGACAATATCTGTTTTCTCACAGACTACTCCTATCTCTCTTCTGCACAAACAATTGTGTCAGTTCCAGTCGCTCAGGCGCGCTCACCGATTTGGTGATTCTGTCGCTCAACGTACATGAATACAAACTACACAGATGGAAATGTTTGGAGTTTTAGGCCAACCGACAACCAACACAAATAAATATTCATACCTTTATTATCATAAAGGACTCACACAAAATTGTACATTTACAGTCAAAAATCAAAAAGTTACAGAATACAAATATAACTAGGGAAGAGGGGCTTTTGAGGAGAAATATCCCATCCACCGTTTCCCGTTTATATCTACTAACAGACAAAACCCGGTCCCAAAGACAAGAAAGGGGGGGGGGGGGGGATCAGAGATAGGCAATTTAACCCACTGGTAAATTTATTACTCTGAGGCAAGGGGTTACAGAAAAGGGGGGGGGGGGTGTAGAGGAAAGCTAGGGTTCTCAATTGTCTCCCTTTAAATCAACAAATTTTACGGGAGGGGGGGAATGAACACAGTTACCCAATCCCACTAGGAGAGATCCCGTACAAGGAATATAATGCACCTTAGTATAAGGTCGAACTAATTAAAAGGGTAAAGAAAAGATAAATCTCCTTTCATTAAAAAAAACACACTAGGGCTGGCCATCCCAACAAACACACACGCAGACTTACCGAAAGGTGAATTCTGGCACTTCATAGGAAATACATAAAAAAAACAGCACTAAGCCTTGACTTAGGTAAAAGTAATTTCTTCCGTGTACAGCCCCAGATTTTGCGGGTTGTTTAAGTTAACAAAGTGTCCCGAAATCGCTGGACGTTGAAGTTTAACGGTACTGTTTGTTTATTAGATAAAGTTCCTAAAGAAAGGCACAGGCACTTGGCTAAGCGTGAGGTATGGTGTGGTTCCTAAAATTGGCACAGCTGGCGGAGATAACTTCCTTTTTCCGTAATGTCACAAGTTAAGAAAACACTGAGGTAAGTTCTTCTTCAGGGGGGGGGGGGGGGGGGGGGGGGGGGGGGGGGGGGGGGGGGGGGGGGGGGGGGGTAAAATCCACTGAATATGCGTGACAGACAGTGTTCAGGTATCGATGCTTTTTCTTCACAAATAGGGGCAGTGAATAAAATATGTTCTGCTTCCAGTTTCCTTTAAGGACTCTATATGAACTAGTATTTTTTTAAAGTGTTTCTTGAATGGCTTTTTTCTCAGTTACGTTCAGAGGAGCGGGGCCCATTACAGGTCGCCACAAGTTTAGCTTTAAAAAAAGTTCATATGTTACTGGAGTTATCAAATTGAGTTTGGCAGAACTCTGTATATAGTTAATAATTGCTGGGATGCAGGTTGAATGATCGTTCTGAATGAAAGATAATCAAAACAAGAAATGCATTACAAATCATATTATAATCTGACGCGATAAATTACAGTTAGCCTATTTACTTATTAGCGTCGTCAATTTAACAAGTCAGGAAAACTTCCCGTGAGTTAAAAATAATTAAAAGCATATCTATCTATACAGAACTAAACTGTATTAAAGTTATAATTCTCTTTAACGTCTGCAAAATAAATTTACGCGTCAATTGTATTAGGAAATACTTTTAGCTGTAACATTAGTTTGCACTAGAACTTTGAAAATGGGTTTATTTAATAAGGTTAAATTTACACCACAATCCATTGAAATCAATAGAAATAACTCGACCAATGATCACTCGAAGCTAATGTATAAATTACCGTCTGCACAGAAAGAATACACTCCAATAGTCACGAAGGTAGATGAAATCCAGCAGGGATCCGACTATGCTAGTGCTTTAGATCGCGGCCGCTCCACGTTGAATTCTGAAGATCAGCCTGTTCTTTGATGGTACCGCTGCATGCCGGTAAAAGTTACAACAGATGATCAGGGGTTCTAAAGTTATGAGAGGCCAATATTCTGTTATCATCCATCGAGTCAGGGAAATTCATTTGTCATACTTAGACGTACGTCACAATCGTCCCCACTTTTGAGACATGGAAACTCGTTTTCATGTTTAATTTATGACAATGAAGCTGCCCTGATCGGTAGTTTTAGGGTGATTGGCATCGTCGATTTTCTCCTCTTCCTCCGTGGTCCAGTTTCTACTCAAGAAGTCAGCTCCGACATTCTGTTTTCCTGGAATATATTCCACTTTGAAGGAGTAAACAGTCAATAGCAAGGCCCAACGCATTATCCTTGCGTTGAATTCCTTCTTGGCACCCAGGAAAGCTAGTGGAGCATGGTCTGTTTGCACCGTGAAAGAAGTACCATACAGAAACTCATGATGGCGTCTGATGCCATGAATCAGAGCAAGACATTCTCTTTCAACGACACTGTAGTTGCGTTCCGCTTTATTCAGTTTCCGACTGCCATAGGCAACTGGAAATAGCATGTTCAGGTCACTGTCATCGGCTTGCAGCAATGTTGACCCAATGCCCTGACCTGACGCGTCAACTCTCAGTATGAAAGGTTTCTTAAGGTCAGGTAACCTTAGGATGGGTATGCCGACAACTGTCCTTTCAAAGTGCTATACGCGTGTTCGCACTTTTGATCCCATATGACCTTATCAGGACAACCTTTCTTGGTGAGGTCAGTCAGAGGTGCTGTCAGTCCGTTGAAGTTCTGGATGTATTTCTGATAGTATGCACATAGCGATATGAAGGAACGTACTTCTTTCTTCGTTCGGGGTCTTTTTGCTGCCACAATTTTCTCCACGTTCTTCTTAATAGGCCAACTGCATCCGTGAGAAATAGTATGCCCCAGGAAGTCTAACTGTTCAAACCCGATGAGACATTTGCTAGGTCTGGCTGTGAGACCCGTTTCCTGTAGTCTCCTGAGGAGCATAGCAACCGTAGCAATATGTTCTTCATAGGTTTCCGATGCAATTAATATGTCATCCATGAAATTATGGATATGGGGACTTTGCAAAGGCTCTAGAAGCTTCCTCATCATCCTGGTGAACACTCCTGGTGCGTTATGCAAACCGAACGGCATCACATTAAATGTGTAATGTCCTTCGCTAGTGCTGAAAGCTAACAAAGGTTTAATTTCCTCCTTGACTGGTATTTGATAATAACCTTTACTGAGGTCAATCTTGGAGAAGATCTTTGCTTTGCTGAGCTTGGTGAACAACTCAGAAACAGTTTGGAGAGGTTCGGGCTGGAATTCCGTTACAGCGTTTAGCAACCTGTAATCAATACACAGCCGAACTTCCTTATTGGGCTTCTGCAACAGCACTACACTCGAGCTGTAAGGAGATGTAGACTCACTGATAATTCCTGCCTGACGCAGCTTGTCTATTTCTCCGCGAAGTGCATCCGCTTTAGCGTACGGGATGGGGTAAACTCTGGTTTGAACAGGGGTCTCGTTTGTTAATTTCATATCAAATTCAATGAGATTTGTTCGACCAGGTACATCCGTTAAGACTGAACTGTACTGTTTTAGTAGAGCCCTGGTTTCTGTTTGTTGTTCAGGTGAGAGATTGTCGCCGAACTTGACATCTTTAAAGGATTCTGTGGGTTGCAGTGGATACTCCATGCAACCATCATCATCTTCCTCGTCTTCCGTTGCTATGGCGACAGCCAGGAGATGCTCGGAGGATGGCACCGGTCTTTCCAAATATTTCTTTAGCAGATTTATGTGGAAGACCTTCTCCTTTCCTTTGATGGAGATCTTGTAATTGGTACGTGAGATCTTTTTAAGGACGGTAAACGGCCCTTGCCATCCGATGCGAAGTTTATTGCTTCCGGTTGGGAGTAGCAACAAAACTTTCTCCCCTGGTTGGAGCTCTCTCTCTTTTGCAGCTTTGTTGTATCTTTTAGCGTGTTTAGCGCGGGCTTTCGTAAGGTTGGTTGTAGCTAGATCCCATACTAGCTTTAGCCTTTCCTTGAGCTCAGATACATACTTGCTTGCAGAGACGACTGTCTCGTCAGCCTTTTGGTCTGTCAGGGACCGAAGTAAGGCTTCTAATGGCCCCTTTATAGGTCTGCCAAATAAAAGTGTAGCAGGCGGGAATCCCGTAGACGCTTGGGGAACCTCTCGGTAGGCGAATAAGGCAGCCGATATATATAGGTCCCAGTCTTCCGGTTTCTCCTGACCCAGCTTACGTAACATGGTGGTGAGGCTGCCATTAAACCGTTCCACGAGCCCATTTCCGGCCGGATGGTAGGGACTTGTGTGGATATGTTTGGCCCTCAAGATCTTAAAGATCTCCTCCATTAACAGGCTACGGAATTGGGATCCATTGTCCGTCAAAACTTGTTGAGGGAATCCCAACCGTGTAAAAATTTGCACGAGGGCTTCTGCAACATGCTTGGAATCTATGCATGTTAGCGGTACAGCTTCGGCCCACATAGTGCAAGTGTCAACTAAGGTCAGGATGAACCTGTTCCTTCTTTTGGTCTTTTCCAGAGGACCAATAATGTCGACAGCAACCCGTTCAAATGGAGTCCCTACTATTGGCATTTGCCCCATAGGTACTGGGGGTGTCAAGTGCTTGGGTGCTACCCGTTGGCACTGGGCGCAGGATTTCACGTACCTGACAATGTCAGAGTTCATTCCTGGCCACCAATAGTGGGTTTTTATTCGCTGAATAGTGGCGTTTTGTCCCGTATGTCCGCTAAAGGGAAGAGAGTGCCCCATCTCTAAGATCTGGCTTCGGTACTGCGTCGGAAGTAGGAGCTGGTTATTCCCCGTGTCCGGGTTTCCCGTTCTACGATACAATACGCCATCCTTAGAAAAGATGTCTCCGTTGTGTCTGGGGTCCTTAGCCATGGGCAGTTTTTTAAAGCAGAGCTCTAGAGTAGGGTCCTTTTGTTGCGCCTCCTTCAGTTCGTTCGGCAACAAATTTGGCGCAGGCTCCCTCTCCTTCTTGGCTTGCCCTCTTGTGGTTACCGCTGCCACAATCGGCTCCTTTGGTCTCCCAATAAACACATATCTACATCCCAGGATAACTGGGTAGATAGGATCATCCATAATGGCCGCTTTTATAACTCCTCTGACAAATCAGAGTGTATTTCTACCAGTGCGATAGGCAGCGTCCTGGGCGCATCACTCTTAAACACTCCACTAAGTTTGACGGTTTCCTCTGTCTCCTGACCTGGTTTGACTAGGTGTCTCGCAACAATACAACTAAAACTTAATCCAGTGTCAAAGAGACAAGTGGTTGAGGTACCATTCAAAATTACAGTTCCTCGAGTTGAGGGTCGGTCCCCCTCAGGCTGAGAATCACTGACATTGACTCTACCTTTCGAGGCTGTATGCAAACATCCAACGCGGTTTGGACCGGTTTGTTTGCCCTGATCAGACGTTCCTGGTGTAGGGGTCTTTCCTTTTCCTTGACCTTGGTGGCCGCGCTGCCACGTAGGCTTGGTGGGTTGATCAGAATTGTTGTTGGGGGGGTATCGGGTTTTGTAGAATTTCGATTTTTCCTGGGGAGGTCTCTGGGTATTATTTTCTCGTTGGTTATAATTCTGAGAGGAATTAGAGGAATAGGATGACTGCTCTAGATTTTGTTTACGAGATGGCTCATCTGTGGGTTTACGTTTAGTGCTGGGAAGTTCGGCCATTGCATTGGTATAGCGTTCGGCCTTATTGAGTATGTCCTCAAGCCTGACTGCGCCCTGTTCAGCCAAAAAATCTACGGGTTTCGTTTGACATAGTTGCCTTTATCTGTTCCACAAGAACAAGTTCAAGTAGTCCCTCATATGTAAGAGGTAGGTCAGATAATTCAATGCACTTTGTCAGATAACCCGTGAGACGTGAAGAGAACTGGGGAAATGTTTCCGTGCTCTCTTTCCGGCTGTTTCTGAACAACTGCAGAAACTTTCGGGCAGTCATCTCAAACTGCTGTAGTAAGGCCTTCTTCAACATGTCGTAATCATGTTGATTCGGTCCCAGCTTTGTGTACACGTCATAAGCATTGCCTTTCAGTGACGTTGAAAGTTTGAGCGCCCAGCGGGTACTCTCTAACCCATAAAGATTCACGAGTCTCTCGAATTTTTCTAGGTAGCTGTCAATTTTTTCGTTATAATAATAATAATAAATTCTTTAAGCACCAAACACGGCGCATAAGGCAGAAACCAGTGCTCTCCAGGTTGTTCGTTGTGACGCCACTCCTCTTAGCTCTTGCACATTGTTTAATCCCAACGTTCTTCCTTCTCTTATTATTGTTCTTCTGAGTGTTTCTTTTGGTCTTCCTTTTTTCCTCTTACCCTCAGGAACCCAAGTGAGCGCCTGTAGTGGTATTCTGTTGTTTTGCATTCGTAGGACATGACCGATATAAGACCATCGTCTTTTCCTTATATAGTCGGAGACATATTTCTGCCTAGAGTCTTCTCTTATTTGTCGATTAGTCTTGAATTCTTTCCAACTGATGTTCATGAGTTTTCTAAGACATTTGTTCTCGAATGTATTCAGCTTGTTCTCCAATGATTTTGTTATTTTCCAACTCTCACAGCCGTATGTTAACACTGAGATAACATTTGAATTAAACAGACGAAGCTTGGTATGTATATTCAATGATCGTAATTTCCAAATGTTAGATAAAAGACTCTAAAGCGAAAGACATCGCAGTTAATTGGGCAGACTGAGTGCTGGAGAGATCCATTGTTTGAGACTGGGGCGAAGACGGCTCTCCATTATTTGAAGTAGAGGCACTCCGACTCTCTAAAGCCTTGAGCGCTAATTCATGTTGTCTTTCCCTCTCTCTTTCTCTCTCTCTCTGCGGGCTTCCATTTCTGCCTCAATTTTCTTCTGTTCCAATTGACGATCGTCCGCTTCTTTCTTCCTAGCTTCTGCCCTCTCTTCTCTCTCTTTTTCTTCCTTCCTCTCAGCTTCTGCCCTTTGTTTCTCTTCCTTCCTCTCTGCTTCTGCTCTTTGTTGCTCCTCCTTCCTCTCTGCTTCTGCTCTTTGTTGCTCCGCGTCATATATTTGCAGTTCCTGGGTGATAAACAGATTCGCGGCTTCTGTGTCTAATCCTGAGTCTTTCGCTTCCTGTCTCAAAATGGATCTTATCCTAATCTCTCAGCCATTGTCAAAGAACTGGATGCTTCTAAGACTAGAGAATAGTAAGATGGAACAAGAAGGGGAAAAAACTCAAGCCGCTACGAGAAAAACAAAGTAAAAAAATTTACTGAATGACCTCGTGTGTTAACTTATCGCCGCTATTATTGTCACTTAAGACTCGTAACGCAAGCAACTATGCCAATTAAATGGTAAGTTACACTAGAAAAGAATCTACTCTTACTAACAGTAGAGAAAAATTTATATTAAACAATTTAAAAGGAAAAAAAAAAAAAAAATTTCCCAGAAAATGTTAATTCTCTAACAACAAACTCCGTCCCTGAAGACAATTTTTGAGATGAGACGTAGTTAACTTAATTTTAAAAAAATCAGAACAATCCGTCTTTAGCTTAGCTCAACTCAAACGCTTCATAACCTTTAGTGATTGTAAAACAATCACGCAGTCCCAGCAATTATATAACCAAAAATTTTCAATTCCCTCTGCCAGAGAATACAAAATGTGACAATCTTTTATTATCACTAACTGCCTGTTCCTGTGGAAAAACAAACCTGTCTTAATTATTGTGTGGTTGGCCCAAAATACTGAACGGCTTGGTCTAGGGGAAGTAATACTTTTAAAGATTATACCCTACTTCACAAAGACAATCAACCACACTCTATTTTAACTAAGTTCAGAATCTCGAACGAGCTAACCATATATTGTCGTAATTTTTATCTGAGAGGGTGCTGATGAATATTGGTCCCTTTAGAGTGTAAAGTGATATTGAAGGCTCTGTGAGAATAAGGATTTAGGTGAATGAGGTAGTAGATTCACAAGCGCTGGGAAGGAGCAAGGACAGTCTCTTATTACGACAATATCTGTTTTCTCACAGACTACTCCTATCTCTCTTCTGCACAAACAATTGTGTCAGTTCCAGTCGCTCAGGCGCGCTCACCGATTTGGTGATTCTGTCGCTCAACGTACATGAATACAAACTACACAGATGGAAATGTTTGGAGTTTTAGGCCAACCGACAACCAACACAAATAAATATTCATACCTTTATTATCATAAAGGACTCACACAAAATTGTACATTTACAGTCAAAAATCAAAAAGTTACAGAATACAAATATAACTAGGGAAGAGGGGCTTTTGAGGAGAAATATCCCATCCACCGTTTCCCGTTTATATCTACTAACAGACAAAACCCGGTCCCAAAGACAAGAAAGGGGGGGGGGGGGGGGGGGGGGTCAGAGATAGGCAATTTAACCCACTGGTAAATTTATTACTCTGAGGCAAGGGGTTACAGAAAAAAGGGGGGGGGGTGTGTAGAGGAAAGCTAGGGTTCTCAATTGTCTCCCTTTAAATCAACAAATTTTACGGGAGGGGGGAATGAACACAGTTACCCAATCCCACTAGGAGAGATCCCGTACAAGGAATATAATGCACCTTAGTATAAGGTCGAACTAATTAAAAGGGTAAAGAAAAGATAAATCTCCTTTCATTCAAAAAAACACACTAGGGCTGGCCATCCCAACAAACACACACGCAGACTTACCGAAAGGTGAATTCTGGCACTTCATAGGAAATACATAAAAAAAAACAGCACTAAACCTTGGCTTAGGTAAAAGTAATTTCTTCCGTGTACAGCCCCAGATTTTGCGGGTTGTTTAAGTTAACAAAGTGTCCCGAAATCGCTGGACGTTGAAGTTTAACGGTACTGTTTGTTTATTAGATAAAGTTCCTAAAGAAAGGCACAGGCACTTGGCTAAGCGTGAGGTATGGTGTGGTTCCTAAAATTGGCACAGCTGGCGGAGATAACTTCCTTTTTCCGTAATGTCACAAGTTAAGAAAACACTGAGGTAAGTTCTTCTTCGGGGGGGGGTTAAAAATCCACTGAATATGCGTGACAGACAGTGTTCAGGTATCGATGCTTTTTCTTCACAAATAGGGGCAGTGAATAAAATATGTTCTGCTTCCAGTTTCCTTTAAGGACTCTATATGAACTAGTATTTTTAAAGTGTTTCTTGAATGGCTTTTTTCTCAGTTACGTTTAGAGGAGCGGGGCCCATTACAGGTCGCCACAAGTTTAGCTTTAAAAAAGTTCATATGTTACTGGAGTTATCAAATTGAGTTTGGCAGAACTCTGTATATAGTTAATAATTGCTGGGATGCAGGTTGAATGATCGTTCTGAATGAAAGATAATCAAAACAAGAAATGCATTACAAATCATATTATAATCTGACGCGATAAATTACAGTTAGCCTATTTACTTATTAGCGTCGTCAATTTAACAAATCAGGAAAACTTCCCGTGAGTTAAAAATAATTAAAAGCACATCTATCTATACAGAACTAAACTGTATTAAAGTTATAATTCTCTTTAACGTCTGCAAAATAAATTTACGCGTCAATTGTATTAGGAAATACTTTTAGCTGTAACATTAGTTTGCACTAGAACTTTGAAAATGGGTTTATTTTTAATAAGGTTAAATTTACACCACAATCCATTGAAATCAATAGAAATAACTCGACCAATGATCACTCGAAGCTAATGTATAAATTACCGTCTGCACAGAAAGAATACACTCCAATAGTCACGAAGGTAGATGAAATCCAGCAGGGATCCGACTATGCTAGTGCAACTAGGATTCTGTCAGAGCGAACGATAAAATGCAGTTTATCGGAGTTCTCTATTTATACTTCTCGAATGTAACTTGAATGGGGCGTGTTAAATTTTCGCACCTTTCTTGATCTTGAGCAAAATTCGGGGTACCTCGCCGATGTGTTAAACGTTGCGATTCCTACGTTTTCCCCGGTCTACCGATTTTCTTCCATCTCAGGCTGCTCGCATAAGAGTGCGAAAATTTCCCGAGAAGCTAACTCTGTGAGCTGCAAGTCCCTGATTCTTTAGATCGCGGCCGCTCCACGTTGAATTCTGAAGATCAGCCTGTTCTTTGATGGTACCGCTGCATGCCGGTAAAAGTTACAACAGATGATCAGGGGTTCTAAAGTTATGAGAGGCCAATATTCTGTTATCATCCATCGAGTCAGGGAAATTCATTTGTCATACTTAGACGTACGTCACAATCGTCCCCACTTTTGAGACATGGAAACTCGTTTTCATGTTTAATTTATGACAATGAAGCTGCCCTGATCGGTAGTTTTAGGGTGATTGGCATCGTCGATTTTCTCCTCTTCCTCCGTGGTCCAGTTTCTACTCAAGAAGTCAGCTCCGACATTCTGTTTTCCTGGAATATATTCCACTTTGAAGGAGTAAACAGTCAATAGCAAGGCCCAACGCATTATCCTTGCGTTGAATTCCTTCTTGGCACCCAGGAAAGCTAGTGGAGCATGGTCTGTTTGCACCGTGAAAGAAGTACCATACAGAAACTCATGATGGCGTCTGATGCCATGAATCAGAGCAAGACATTCTCTTTCAACGACACTGTAGTTGCGTTCCGCTTTATTCAGTTTCCGACTGCCATAGGCAACTGGAAATAGCATGTTCAGGTCACTGTCATCGGCTTGCAGCAATGTTGACCCAATGCCCTGACCTGACGCGTCAACTCTCAGTATGAAAGGTTTCTTAAGGTCAGGTAACCTTAGGATGGGGTATGCCGACAACTGTCCTTTCAAAGTGCTATACGCGTGTTCGCACTTTTGATCCCATATGACCTTATCAGGACAACCTTTCTTGGTGAGGTCAGTCAGAGGTGCTGTCAGTCCGTTGAAGTTCTGGATGTATTTCTGATAGTATGCACATAGCGATATGAAGGAACGTACTTCTTTCTTCGTTCGGGGTCTTTTTGCTGCCACAATTTTCTCCACGTTCTTCTTAATAGGCCAACTGCATCCGTGAGAAATAGTATGCCCCAGGAAGTCTAACTGTTCAAACCCGATGAGACATTTGCTAGGTCTGGCTGTGAGACCCGTTTCCTGTAGTCTCCTGAGGAGCATAGCAACCGTAGCAATATGTTCTTCATAGGTTTCCGATGCAATTAACCAGGTACATCCGTTAAGACTGCACTGTACTGTTTTAGTAGAGCCCTGGTTTCTGTTTGTTGTTCAGGTGAGAGATTGTCGCCGAACTTGACATCTTTAAAGGATTCTGTGGGTTGCAGTGGATACTCCATGCAACCATCATCATCTTCCTCGTCTTCCGTTGCTATGGCGACAGCCAGGAGATGCTCGGAGGATGGCACCGGTCTTTCCAAATATTTCTTTAGCAGATTTATGTGGAAGACCTTCTCCTTTCCTTTGATGGAGATCTTGTAATTGGTACGTGAGATCTTTTTAAGGACGGTAAACGGCCCTTGCCATCCGATGCGAAGTTTATTGCTTCCGGTTGGGAGTAGCAACAAAACTTTCTCCCCTGGTTGGAGCTCTCTCTGTTTTGCAGCTTTGTTGTATCTTTTAGCGTGTTTAGCGCGGGCTTTCGTAAGGTTGGTTGTAGCTAGATCCCATCCTAGCTTTAGCCTTTCCTTGAGCTCAGATACATACTTGCTTGCAGAGACGACTGTCTCGTCAGCCTTTTGGTCTGTCAGGGACCGAAGTAAGGCTTCTAATGGCCCCTTTATAGGTCTGCCAAATAAAAGTGTAGCAGGCGGGAATCCCGTAGACGCTTGGGGAACCTCTCGGTAGGCGAATGTCGTGGAATATTCTAATCCACATATATAAATTATTAGGTAAATATGAAGCCTAACAAATAAAATTAATAAAGAGAAGAGCAATGGTAAATAACAGTGCTGTCACAAAGAAGGTACTCGAAATTCCCCTTGTTTTCTGCTACGTCTGCAAATTGTAACGCTTTCACGTTGATATAAAAGCCTACTATATTATTACCCGCGTTCTTCAATGAAACGTGTGCTGTATTTCTTGGAAAAACATTGAGATACCCAGCGGATCAATGACCTAATTTAAATATTTCATTCATTCCATTTTATACACGGCGGAACGAAAGACAGATGGACAAAAGGATAGCGAGAAGGGAGAGGCAGAAAGCCGAACACTAAACCCGCGTCGCGCGATACACAAATGCTGCCATCACGCGTGTAAGACTACATGCACTAACTTTTTTTCAGACGGACAGTGATAAAATACATTACCCATCCCAGAGTTAGGTTTATAAATCATAAAAAACGCTTATTAGGAAAGATAAGATAACAATAGATGGGTTTACGGTTGAAAACATAACAGTACCCAGACAGCACATCTTCGAAACAGGAGGTAGAAAATACATATTTTGAACGCAGCCACGTAGCTCTTTTAAATTTGGATATTTGGGTTCCTTAGGGCTTGCTGACAAAGAATATGTAAAACGTTACGCAAATAGTCCAGGAATTAATAAATTATACCCAAAATAAAATAGTGGGGATGCCTGACAGCATGGAATCATTTCTGCTCATAAAATTTTTTTATAACGTGTTTGAAAAAAATCTTACGTTACAGAATTAGCCTACCATGTAAACTCCAAATTGATTGGAGCGCAACAAATGAAAGACTAACCCCGATTGGTCGGGCTATAAATACTATCTTGGTTGTTAGGGGAGACGGGGGAAGGTAACATTTTTTCAAACACTTGTCGAAACGGGGCCTCATTGGCTAGACTCGCTGATATAATCACTTAGGAGCGTTAGTTCGAAACCACTTGTTTAAATAAGCTTGATAAAGCAACAGTGCGTTGAAGCCAGCTCATATTTGTGTTAAATAAAAGCCTGGAACATAAGCAGATGGGAATTTGTGCCAGTAATTGTGCCAGAATTCATTGCTAATCAACGTATCTGTGTTTATTTCCATGAAATTGTGGTAAGCTTGAACCATTCAGTATCTTTTAATGAAAATTGAATGTAAATTGTTAATTTATGCCTGTATATATATGTGTAGTTCAGTGGCAAACGTGAGGTAAAGCCTATAATGCTCCAGCCTGAACAGAAGGTGTCGGAGGGAAGTAAAACGGCATGGAATGGCCAAATAGTACACTGACACCTGGATGATTGATTAGACAGAAATAATGCTGGAAGTGCAGAGGCGTGGTAACCATTAAGGAGGTAAATACTGGTATAAAGTATTTCAGATGAAGCTGACAGTTGGCCTAACGCTCTGAACTCAATGTTTGTGATGTATTGTGATCAGTGTAAACAGAGAGTATAAGTTAGTTATGAAGTAGAAGGTACATCCTTCTTGTTTACAGGGACCGTGGTCTTGATGGTACTGAGCAGCACCTGGTCAGAGCTTTGCTGAATCCAGAGTCGGACAGCATACTCCTTGGTCTTTTTAGCTATCAGTGAGGTGTCTCCAGAGCCCAGGGGAGAATTCGAGCAGAGGAGTCCTTTCCTGCCGCCATCACGCAAGCTAAGCTGATTTGGCCAGCTGAGCTCAACATTATGTCCCCTCATCTTGAAATGACTTTGTAAAAATAACATTCAGAGGGGAATTTAATTGTCTTAATATCAGGAACTGAGAACATCTCCAATACTAGTCCCAAAAGACAAACTATTGAAGTCATGATGACAAATACCAACAGAGCTTGAACAAAACAAAACCAGTATTACCTCATATTACCACTACACAACTGACACACATAGGATATTTTAATAATATATGTCACTACAATATTCATATTGATAAAGTCTGTACATATACTTGTAATTAAAATTGATTGTGATTCCTGGTTCCTTTGTATTTGAATCAGGACACATATACCTTTATGATAACCATGAATACATATTGTTATTTGAAAAGTTATCAGTGACTCCTTAAGATATTCTCATAGAGTGTTATATGTATGTGAGTGTCACAGTGTTGTCAAGAGTAGTGGATTAAATTAAATTGTTTATCTGTCTGTTGTTGTGACTTACACTTCATCATACACATACCCTAGACACATAACGTAGTCATCACACTATTCCAGAATAATTCTGACTGAGATATATAGATATGTGGTAGCAAGTAAGGTTATCTATAATACACTACTCTTAATAGATATAGATACCTTCACAGCTGATCTCAGTCAGTAAACTAAGTCCCCTATAAATATTTATAACATCCCACTTCACCACATATATTGGGGGCTCGTCCGGGATTTTGAATCTTTCCCTATTAAAAATATTGGGGGGTAATTCACTTCAGGGAATATAAGAATTAAAAGGTATCCTTGGGTGGAATTAAATAAGGTTGAGCTCACGGTGCCTGTGTTGTCCATTAGATATATTTAGAGATTAAATTGTTGGTTAGACATTGTAGAAATTTACCTGATAGACAATGGCGGACCTGGCCAAGTTTCGATCTGCTGCTGTACAGACTGCAAAAGAGTTAGGATTAGATGGGCAAGTTATGGTTGCCTATGTCACTACGGAATGTGACAAATTTATTGAACGCGAAGAAAGAAGGTTTGAAGCCGAAAGAAAGTTAGAGGCTGAAAGGGAAATTAAGAGGTTACAATTTGAGGCTGAGGCTGAGACTAAGAGGTTGCAGATTGAGGCTGAGGCTAAGAAATTGGAAGCAGAAAGAGAAGACAAAAGATTAGCTGCAGAAAGAGAAGAGAAGAAATTAGCTGCAGAAAGAGAAGAGAAGAAATTAGCTGCAGAAAGAGAAGAGAAGAAATTAGCTGCAGAAAGAGAAGAGAAGAAATTAGCTGCAGAAAGAGAAGAGAAGAAATTAGCTGCAGAAAGGGAAGAGAGGAAATTAGCTGCAGAAAGGGAAGCAGAAAAGGAGGAGAAGAGATTACAAAGGGAACATGAGTTAAGACTAAGGGAGTTTGAGTTTCAAGGCCATGCTCCTGAAAATGGTGCCAGTCCCTTTGCCTCTGATGCCACCGCTAGCCAAGGAGCCTCAACCTCAGCTATGAATTTTCATTTAGATCATTTTGTTGAGAAAGACGATGATATTGAGAGCTATATAAATAGGTATGAGCTATTAGCTACCACGTATGGGTTAGAGAGAGAAAGGTGGAGCTTAAAGTTATCTCAGGGACTTCGTGGGGCAGCTTATGAAGTTTTTGCAAAAATGAGCAGAGGTGATCAGGAAAATTATGACATGCTAAAGCAGGCTCTTTTGTTAAGATATGAAAAGAATGCTGAATTTTATAGGAAAAAATTTAGGAATGCTAAACTACTGTCAGGTGAAACCTATCACCAGTTCTCTGCACGAATAGAGACATACTTGGAGAAATGGACTTCTCTGGGGAAAACCCAAGATCTTAAGGAAATGGTCCTTATAGAGCAATTAAGAGAGTCCATGGCTCCAGACCTGAGAAAGTTTCTCATGGAACAAGGTGCAGAGAGGTTGGATGAGTTGCTAAATGTTGCTGAAAGGTATCAAGCAGCTCAAGCAGAGGTAACAGGTAATAAAAAGAAACAAGTGGATAACTTTAGGGCACCACAGAACTTTAATAAATTTGATCCTAGGGATCAAAATAAAGGTAAGCACCAATTTGATAGGCCACGGTATGAAAATAAAAATAAATTCCCACAATTCGATGAAAGGAAATATGATGAAAGAAAACCCTTCAACCAAGGAAAAAGGTGGTGTAAAAATTGTAAGATGAACAATCATGACACTGACCGTTGCAGAAGGAAACCTGTGTATATGGCAACCCTTCAGGTCAGGTCGACCTCAAGACAGGAGGAGGATATTATGTTAGATACCACTCCAGAAGAGATGAGGAAGGCACAGGCTGGGGATAAAACACTCAAGCCTTGTTTCAGAAAATTGTCAACTTGTCATACAACTCCAGGCAAGGGAGATTTTTACATGAAAAACACGTTGATGTATAGGAAGACTGGAGCTAGATCCAAAGGTCAGGGACAGCTGGTACTTCCTAAAAGATATAGGGCAGACTTAATAAGGAGCCTACATGTGAAACCAGATGGGGACCATGAGAAGATAGGTACCATCATTCAAAAGGTGGCTCACAATTATTATTGGCCCAAAGCAAGATGGGACATTGAGAATTTTGTAGAAAGGTGTAGCATAGCACATGAGGGAACACCCACAAGTGGGAACATGGATCAGGACCTGGACACGCCCCGGGGCAAAATTAGGCCTGATAATAAAAAGAAAAATAGATTTGATAAAGTGGACCAAATGGAATGGGAAGCCCCTTTTCACGGACAAGCTTCACTTAACTGTTTTACAATGGCCACTATGCGGAGAGTGCAAAAGGATGTCTTACCCCAGGATAAGCCGAAAATCCCTCAATCGGACTTAAACCAACTGGAGGAAGAAGATGTAGAGAGGAAATCTCTCATCAAGAATTTTAAGTGGGGAGAAAGCCCCAAAAGAAAAATTGGTAGCGGTCGTTTTGTGAATGATAATTCTGGGAGGAAAAATCATCACTATAAAGCTTCGAGTGGAAGAGACCATACCGGTGCATGGACAAATAGGTCCACACAATTAAAGGTCCATATGTAGCTTTGTTAAGAACGTGGACTGATGAAAGGGCAGAGGAAAACATTACATCTTCATACCAATATGTGAATGAGCTGACCACTCGGTTAAAAACTGGCTGGAAACTTGCCAATGAAAATTTGAAACAAGCCAGGAAGAAACATGCTGCCTATTATAACAGGAAGGCGAAGGACAGAAATTTGGCTGTGGGAGAGAAAGTACTGCTTCTTTTGCCTGGGAGTCAGAATAAGTTACAAATTGGATGGCAGGGTCCATATACAGTTCTAGAGAAGGTGTCTAGAACAAATTATAAGATAGATAAGAAGGAGAAAGAAAAAATCTATCATGTGAATCTCCTGAAGAAATATTTGGAAAGAGAACATCAGGAAGAGACACACTTGTTGACCTTGTCCATCGCCATGGAGATGAAAAAGGAACCACTTTCATCATTTGAATATCCATTACACCCCTGTGAGACAGCAGCACAGGTGAAAATCAGTACACATTTAACGAAAAATCAGAAAGAGAGAGTGCAACAGGTTCTAAATAATCATGCAGAGGTGTTAACAGACCGACCAGGGCATACAAACCTATTGGAATATGATATGAAACTGATAGACCCCACACCTGTCTGTATGAAACCATATTCGATTCCGTTTGCTAAGGAAAAGGCTTTGAAGGAAGAGATAGACTATCTGTTGAAGGAAGGAATTATTTCGCACAGTGAGTCTTCGTATAGTTCCGGTGTTGTACTCTTAAGGAAGCCCTCTGGAGAACATAGACTCTGTATAGATTACAGGAGACTGAATGCTATTACAGAAGGACAGGTGGATCCATTGCCGGATACAAATCAGCTGTTTGCCAGGCTAAATAAAGCTAAATATTTCTCAAAAGTGGATCTGAGTAAAGGATACTATCAGATTCCAGTAAAGCCTGAGGTTAGACCATACCTAGCTTTTAGTACCTCAGAAGGACACTATGAGTTTAATAGATTGCCATTTGGATTGAAGAATGCGCCTAGTGTCTTCTCTAGAATGATGAGAAAATTATTGGATCCTCTGAATAATCCCTGTATATCAAATTTTATGGATGATATCCTTATAGCAACAGAAACATTTGAGGAACACATTGACTCTCTGAACATGCTGTTTGATCGACTTAGGGAGGCAAATTTAACAGCCCGACCAACCAAATGTTGCGTTGGATGTAAAGAATTGGAATTTTTGGGACACACAGTTTATCAGGGAAACATGACCCCTGACCCAAAGAATTTAGAGAAACTACAGAAAGCCCGAGACCACAAACCAAGAAGGACGTGAGATCCTTTGTCTCATTATGTGGTTTCTACCAGAAGTATATCAAAAACTTTAATTCCATATGTGCACCGTTAATTGAATTGACACGTAAAGGACATCCAGATCGCATTACATGGACACCACAATGTGAAATGACTTACCAAGAATTGAAGGAAAAGCTCACAAGTAAACCCATTTTGAAATTACCTGACTTAAGTCAAGAATTCATAGTAAGGACGGATGCAAGTAATATTGGGTTAGGTGCAACTCTACTACAGAAATCAGATGCATTGGATGGGGAATTAAGCCCAGTGGCATATGCTAGCAGAAAGTTGAATAAAGCTGAAATCAACTACTCAACTAGCGAAAAAGAATGTCTTGCAGTAATATTGGCGATAAAGAAATTCAATATTTATCTATATGGGAAGGCCTTTAAGTTGCAAACAGACCTC